>JAHIAM010004214.1:0-37839 GCA_021605205.1 Aegilops longissima | reverse complement strand
GAGATTGCTCCATTGAGCTTTGAAAGAATTTTATATGCTGCGTTTGATGCCCTTATAAGTTTTGAGACAGCTAAAGGGGCTACAAACCTTGGCTATATGCGCCTTGATGAATAAGCTTTGGACGATCCTCTGGACATATGAGTTATTTTATATGTCTAGGTCTTATATATATATAATATACATGCCTATTATAATAACTTTCATAGTAGCCCGAGCACATGCGCCTGGAGCATCCTATTTTTGTATTCTTTTCTTTCTATATGTTGTGAAATAAAAATTAGATGTATTATGGAAGTCATATTATTATTACTTTTGTTAGTAAACATGCCCGTGCATTGCAACGGGAAAATACAACGCCCAAGGTGTGAGAACTATTATTAGTAAACATGCCCGTGCGATGCAACAGGAAAACACGACGCCCAAGGTGTGAGAGAAAATAAATGTGACAAGAAGAACCCTCAGCAATTCTGAAAAATCTTCATAAGTCCTCTTTCAACGTGGTGTTGTCTTGCACCATTAGATTTCCTTGTGCTTGGCTACGGAAACAAAATAACTGTAATGAAAACTACATAACTTGTACTCAGACTATTTTAATCTGTTTGAAACTATAATATTGTTGTACATGATGAAACAATCAAGTGCGAGCACAAAATGTTGTAGGCCCAAAAAGGGAACCTCATACTAATGTTACCAGTATAGGATCAGACCATCCCATCGAGTACACAACGTGTATTCTCTCTCTTTATGCAGGTGAGACAAATGTTCAAGTTCATAGATTTTAGATTGCAATTCATGTATACAAAGTTGTGCGTGCGTTTTGGTTTCCTTTGGGAGGGATACAATTCTCCTATAACCTTTGGTGGAAAACAGGCTTCCGTCCAGCCCCATAAATCCGGGGTTGTAAGGAACCCTGGATTAATGGGACCTTTAATCCGGGTTCGAGGTGAACCGCCACCAAAACCTGGGCCAGGGCGCCGGTGGCCACTGGGGCCCGTGAGGGGTTTTAGTCGCGGTTGGCCGGGGACAACCCGATTAAGGGGCACCCTTTATCCGGTTTGCCGGCCAACGCAACTAAAGCCCTCCCTTATATACCCATCCAGCAGCCAACACTTAGCCATTTGGAGCCATTCTCTTCACAAGTGGGTGTAGGTTTGCTTTTGGTTCCTCTTATGCACATAAGGTGTTTGATGAAATGCCCCAAGAGCATGAAACAAACATGACATGAAGTGTTGGACCACACCCTCGATCCGGGTTAGCAACTTGATGAACCTTTGATGTGTCATTGATAAAATATGCATGTGTGTAGTTCATTGTTTAATTTATATTGTTTGTAGCTAGTTAGTTTAACAAATGCATGATGGTTAATTATATATTTTATATTATAATAATGCAGATGAATCGGCAATGGATGTCGGTAACCGACTCTCCGGCGAGTTCACTACGGGTTTGAAAGTTTCCTCCGTAAATTTGGCCAAGCAGGAAAAGGGGGTTTTGGAAGAAGAATGGAAGGTTATTTCCTCAAGAAAGTTCTTGCTCATTTGGGATTTCATGGAAGGATTTGGGAAAGGTGGAAAGGGGAAATGGAAGAAGAGGGGGGATGATTTCCGTTGAAAGATCTTGGTCAATTGGTGATCCGGAGGCCTTTGGGGAAAAGGGAAGGGAAGGACGCGTTGAGGATCCCGGGCTTGGTACCCGGATGCGGAGGTTGGCCCGAAAAAGGGGGTTTGGATTTGCTGAAAGGGCCGGAAGGCGGTTGTACCCGGACATTTGAAAACTTGGGCTGTGTTGGAATTTGTTTAAAGGAAAAGGAGGTTGCCGGCCAGAAACTCTGAAAAAGGAAGGTTGTTTCCCCAAGGTTTAAGATTTTGAAGGATCGCAAGCAAAAGGTTGCCCCTCTAGGTTTAAGGAATTTGAAGAAATGCCATGCCTCAATTGCTTTAAACCGGCGGTGAACCCGGAGGAATTTGAAAACCCGGGAAGGGTTCCCAAAAGGTGATGTGGTATGCTCCTTAATACCACGGTTGAAACGTCTTTGGGAACAAAAGCATGCCAAGTTGTTGCGATGGCACAAAGAGGACCGTAAGTCGGACGGGGAGTTGAGACACACCGCGGATGGAGCATAATGGAGAAAGATCGACAGATGGTTCAAAGATTTTGGTGGCGCAAAGGAACATAAGATTTGCTCTAAATACGGATGGCATGAATCCTTTTGGCGACGAGCTCCAGCCATACACTGGCCCGTGACTCTATGCATCTACAACCTTCCTCCTTGGTTGTGCATGGCGGAAGTTCATTATGATGCGGTGCTCATCCAAGGTCAAAACAACCCAGCGACATCGATGTGTACCTAAGGCCATTAGTTGATGAACTTTTACAGCTGTGGGGTGGTGTCCGTGTGGGATGAGCACAAACAAGAGGAATTTGAACCTCTGACGTTGCTTTTCGCCATCAACGATTGGCCTGCTCTTAGTAACCTTCCGGGAACTGTCAAATAAGGGATACAATGCATGCCCTTCTTACATGAGGCTGAAAGTGTACATTTGCCAAATTGTAAGAAGAGCGTGTACCTTGGGCCGTCGATTTCTTCGAAAATTCATCCGAGAAAGAAAGGCAAGCATTACAACGGCAAGGCAGATCACCGGCGAAGCCTGCGGAGCAACACTGGTCTGGTTTTGATATGGTCAAGGATTTGAAAGTCATCTTTGGAAAGGGTCTGGCGGACAATCAGTTCGAAGGGAGCTGGAACGCAGCCATGTGGAAGAAAAATTATATTTGGGAGCTAGAATATTGGAAAGTCCTAGATGTCCGCTCTGCAATCGGCGTGATGCCTTCACGAAGAATATTCGGTGAACCTCCTAAGCTTCTTGGGCGTGTATGGGAAGACAAATGATACAAAAAGCAGGCGGGACCCGCGTTTGAAAGACCACGATGACCGGCATCCGGAATGGTTTCAAGGTCGTGCCACTCCTCGACCAAAGAAGAAATCATCTTTTTGAATGCAGAGCAGTATGAAGGTCCCGTCTGGATTCTTTCCTATAAAGGAATAATTGGGGAAAAAAGTTCCAAAACCTGAAGTCTCCGACGCCACGTGATTATGGCAATTGCTTCCGATTGCTTTGAGGGGCTCCTGCGGAAAATGTTGAGTAGCCATTGTGAAGCTATGTGCATTCCTCAATGCAATCTCTCGAAGGTAATCAATCCGAAGTTCTACAAGTTCGAATGATGTGATCCAATGTCTTGTCGGTTCGAGTTGGTGTTCCGCCATCCTTCTTCAATATTATGGCGCACCTCCTGGTTCACCTAGTCGAAGAGATTTTCGTTCTCGGTCCTGTATTTCTACACAATATGTTTCCCCTTGAGAGGTTCATGGGAGTATTAAAGAAATATGTTAAGTAACCGTGCTAGGCGGAAGGAAGCCATGAAGGGATATGGAAATGAGGAGGTAATTGAGTTTTGTGTTGACTTTGTTCCTGACCTTAAGCCGATTGGTCTTCCTCGATGGGCACGAGGGAGACTAAGTGGAAAAACCGATCGGAAGGAAATCAACGTATTATGGGCGGCCATTCTCCTTGAAGCACCCACCACCTTGACCAATTCCAGCTTGGTGGCTCCGTCTTTGAAAACACAAGAATATTTTCGTTCGACAAGGGGAAGCCTGAATCCTGGATTAGGAAGGCCCACATGGAGACTTTGGCGTTGGTTGAAAAAACATTTAATGAATGACAATGATGTTGTAGATCATGTACATGGGCCAAGACACCATCTTCCTATAACGACTTTCCAAAGTCAGAGATAAATGGGAATACATTTTACGATCGCCCAAGATAAAAGAGCACCAACCAAAACAGTGGTGTCCGCTTTGATGCAACAACCGAGAATGGGAAGAGGTCACATATTATGGTTACATAGAGGAGATATGGGAACTTGACTATGGACCCTCCTTTAAGGTCCCTTTGTTCCGGTCAAATGGTTCAAGCTAACAGGAGGTGGGGTAAAGGTGGACCAGCAATCGGAATGACAATGGTGGATTTCAACAATCTTGGTTACCTTGAAACCATTGTCCTAGCGAAAGATTCCTCAGGTTTTCTATGTGAAGGACATGAGTAGCAAACCGAGGAAGCGGAAAGATAAAGCGGTAAGTACATCATGCGATGATCCAAAACCCATTGTTCTTTCGGGGAAAAGAAACATCGTGGGAGTGGAGGACAAACAGGACATGTCGGAAAGATTATAATATGTTTGCTGAAATTCCCCTTCAAAGTGAACACCGACCCAAGCATTAAGTTAAATGATGAGGATGCTCCATGGATCGGCACAATCGTAAGCAAGCAGGGACACAAGGGAAGAAATGATGTGTAATAATTTATTGTACCAAACTTTGTTGAATGGATCATGTGAATTATATTACCGTGATGTGTTTGGTGTCCATTTTGAATGATTGAGATACCACGATGATACATGAAATTTGGGTGATTTAGTCAACTCCTGCCTAGGCGTATAATATGCATATCTAGTCTTCATAGCCGCCGTCGTCGTTTCTTGGTAAATTCGCCTTCTAAGTTGCCGCCGTAAATTCGCTCTTTAAATCCTTCTTTTCGTCGGTTTGTCGTCGAGGCGGCTCTTAGCTCGAATGAGGTGGCGGGGGGATATTCGCCCGGGTGATGTAGTCCATGGCCTTTCTGCAATCGGCCATACCACCATGGCCGGCCGGGCCTCGTGGAAGTTCCGGAGGCGGACCGTCCTCCTCATACCGGCGCCCTCTCCGCCGATTGATGAAGAAGGCGTCCCAAGTTGCTGGTTATCGGGATGCGGGAATTCATCCGCTGCTCGGGTGGGTCGAGGTAGTAGTGGTTCGTGATGGCCGCCCGGCGTTACCCAAGGAGGAGGGGACCGGCGCCCTTGGCGCCGGCTCCAACCCGGTGGGGGCCTTGTGCCGGTGGACAAAGGGTATTCGGGCAAAAGCTCCTCCACCTGCTGGTAGGTTAGAGTGGGTGCGGTGGAAGCCATGAGAGGTGATGAGAGATTGTAGAGATGTGATAATGCTGGCCAAGGGGCTACATATATGTAGTGAAAAATGGCGGGAAAAATGGGGCGGGAAGACAGGGCCGGGGAAGAAAGTGGCGGGGGAAGAAAGAGGGGGAAGCAGGGAAGAAATGGCGGGAAGAAGAGGAATCCGAGCTGGTCATCTAACCTTTAGTCCGGCTGGTTGGTGCAACGGGACTAAAGGTTAAACAGAAACGTGGGTGGCCCAACGGCCCTGTCGGAGGAACAAGACAAACAGAAGCGGCGCCGTGCCTATAAAAAACATCGTCTGGGAAGATAGGCGTGAAGAAATGGCGGGGAAGACATAGGCGGAAAAACTGGCGGGGAAGGCTGGCCGGGAAGAACTTGTGGGAAGACAGGGGCGGGAAGAACTTCTCTGAATTTTTTGGTTCTAATTTCAAATTTGTTTGAAATTGTACATTCATATGCATGTATGTAGTAAGTAGAATATGTGAAACTCCTTCAAAATTAAAATAAAACAAAAAATAAAACAATACAAATTAAACAGAAAAAAATACAAATTAAAAAAAACAATACAAATTAAACAGAAAACAGGTTTGGGGGGGCTAAAACCCAAAACCTCACGGCCTTTCGCGGTTGGAACCAACAGGACTAAAAATGAAGGAGGCATAAAAAAACCCGCCAAAAACCCTTTAGTCCGGTTGGGCAGGCAACCCCGACTAAAAACCTGCTAATCATGGTCTTGGCCAACCCGCGACTAAAGGGCCCTATAAATACAAATTTCGTCTTCTCGATTCCCTTTGTTCGTTCTGCCCGCCCTCGCGCCCGCCCGTCGCCCCTCGCCCTGGCCGCGCCCCCGTCACCCCTCGCCCTCGCCGCGCCCGCCCGTCGCCCCTCCGCCCTCCCGCCCGCCCCCCGCCCCCCTCGGCCCGCCCGCCCGTCGCCCTCGCCCCCGGCGCTGCTCCCGGGGCCGCCCGCCCGTCCGTCCGGCCGCCCGTCTGCTCATCAGGCCGCCCGCCCACCCGGCCGCGCGCTGCTCATCCGGGCCCCGCCCCGTCATCCCTTCTCATCGGGCCCGCGCCCGTCCGTCCCCGGGGTGGCGTGTCTGGGCGGGTGGGGGCGCTCCCTTCCGCCCCGGAGGCCGGGCGCCTCTCCGCCAAAGGTCCCTCCCTCGCCGTGAGCTTCTCCCCTCGTCCCCTGTTCCCCCCTTGCGGGGCCGAATGGATAGTTGGCTACAGCCGGAAAAAAAATTGAAAACACAAACAATTTTCTGAAACTCCAACAAAATTTGAAAACGAACAAATTTGTGAAAATCGAACATTTTTGAAAATATGAACATTTTGAAAAATAGAACATTTTTAAAAGAACATTTTTTAAAAAGAAAAAAGAAAAAAACAATAAACAAAAAAGAAAAGAAAAATGAAACAGAAAAAAAGAAAGGAAAAAATGAAAATAAAAAAAGGGTTTGGGAACCCTCGGAAGGTTCCTAAAACCGGACGTGAAGGATTTACGGATGGGCCGACCCTCGTTGCTCCAAGTTTTCGTGGGTTAATTTCCTTGGGTTTGGCCGAGCAATCATATAAAATTCAACGTATCCTAATCACTGTTTGGCGTCGGCTACAATCCCGGGTGCATTAGCAATGTCAGCGGAGGCTGCAAGCCAGCCGGCTAAGACCGAACTCGGCCATATCCAGCCCAATGTGGCGCTCTTTGCATCAAAAAGTGGGCGTCTCATTGGGCGTAAACCTGGGCGGCCCATTTGGGTTGCGACATGACAAATTGGAATTTCCTCCCTCTCCGTGGCCCGTTGCGCCGCCCGTCTCGCTCTACCGCGACACCCTCTCCCACCCCTTCCTCGCCCCCTCCTTTTGCCACCGCCCTTCGCCACCGCCCCACCGCCCCCTTCTTCACTTAATTAATTTGTTTTTACTACATGTTTTCAGGACTGACATAATGGCGGACGATAGAGGCTGACCCGATTATGGACAACTATGATCCGGACGGTGAAGCACATATGCGGCATCATAAATATTCTTATGTGCCGACGGAGAAAAAGAAGATATCTCTTCTTATCTGAACCTTGACGGTGAAGATGAAGGCGCCGTCGGCAAGATGATGCAACAAGCGTCGATAAGCGGCGATCTTCAAATGGAAGTAGCAACCACCTCCGGGCCGAGGTATATATATACATTGAGCCTCTGGTGATACAAACTAACTGATTTGAATAAATATGTGTGTACTAAGCGCGACTCTCTTTCTTATTTTAGCCCTCGGCGGATCGTCGAAACAATGGTCGTCGTCAAGCGTGGGCGCAACCAAGGCGATGAAACAAGGAGAAACATGCACCATCGAGGTTGTCGGCGTTAACGGCGGCGCTGGAGCCCCCGGCATACCAAGTTTGTCACCAATGCGGAGCCATTGTTGAGACAACGTCTCGATCACCGTCCGGGAGTGGAATGAGCCAAAGAAGGCACCGAATTGATGGTTTCACTTTTTGGGAAAGAGAAAAAAAGGAGAAGGAAGGCTTATAAACATTTCTTCTAAACCCTTCCGGAAATTCAACAAAATTCCCGTGAGGAGGGAACAAGAATTGGAAAGGAAAACAAAAGAGGAGGAAGGAAGCAAAAGTTCGGCTTCTTCAAAATCGAAAATTGGAAAATTCGGCAAAATTACCCATGTTTGGGCCAAGGAGGGAACAAGGGTCCAGGTTGGAAAATGGAGAAAACTGAAACAGAATTGGCGGAATTTGGGAAAGGGCCAAAAGGGAAATCGGGAGGGAGGTTCCACAAATTTTCGGGAAAAAAATTAAAAAAATTGGCGGCAAGAAGGAGTAACAAATCAAGTTAGGGGCCGGAAAGGGGAATCCAACAAGGGGGTGCCAGGTTGGGGAAGTGGAAAAAGGGCCCCGAGGAACCCGTCCGAAGCCGGAGGATGGGACCCGGGAAAGTGGTTGTGCGGGTTGGGGCCGAAAGGATGTGTTTAAGGGAAATTAATTAAACCAAAAGCCCTTTTGGCGCAATGAAGGATCTCCAGGGAAATTCAAGCCAACGGAGAAGCGCGGGCCCAAAAGGCCCCCTTCGGGAACCCTGAAAACGGAGGGGGTAAATTCGGGCAGGGGCCTTCCGGTGGGAAAATAGGGCCCCCGTACCCGTCGATTTAAAGGAAGAAAAATGGAATCGGGAACCAGAAATTTGTCCGGGTTGGCCATCGGGAAATGGTTTGGGATAAAAAACCCATTAAGTGGTATGGTGCCGAAAGGGAGGCAAGCCGGGTTTGAGGCATGAAGTTCATTCCACGGAAGGGAAAAAGCGGAGAAGCAAGCGTTTCTTCCAGGCCGGTTTGGGCGGGCCGGCAACAAATCCCCTAACCTTGGTGGTTCTGGCCGGGGTTGGTGGTGGTTTGGCGGGCCCTCCCTCCGTCCCGTGGGCCCGATTAAAGGGGGTGAAAGGGCCCATCCTGTTTCCCTATCGGGAAATTCCATGGAAAAGGGAAGCCATCGGATTTTAACCCATTTTACCAAGGACCACTCCCCACAACCCCCCACAAGGGCCTTGGGACGGTGGAGGAAAGCCCAAGGGTTTGGGATTTGGAGAAATTGGAACATTGCAAGAAGGGAAAAGGGGAGCCCAAGCGATTTTTCATGGCAAAAGAAGTTTAATCAATTTTTAGGCCCCGCCCAAGGAAAAATCCCCCCTACGGTTGGTGGTTGGCAGGCGGTTGGTTGGGGTGGGGGGGGTGGCGGCAATTACACCTCCGGGCAAAGTCCGAGCCCGCCCAAGTCCTAAGTCCGGGCCCGGGTATCAATGCGGCCCCGGATTGTTGTGGTGCAGAACGCCGGCCCCAATTACCTTCCGGAAAAGGCCGAAGAGGTCCGATTAAAGGATTTACCTAAGCCAAAATGGGCCTCTGAAGGCCTCCCCAAAGGCCCTTGGGAAAGGGTGCCGAAATGGCAAGGGCGCGGCCGTTAATTTTGGGAAGAAATGGAACACTTCAAAAAAGAAAAGAACCGAGGAAGCGGTTTTTCAATTGGAGCCAAAAAATTGGGCTAAGTAATTTTTTAACACCCCCAACCGGAAAATCCGCCTTCTAATTATGTCCTAACTTATTGGGCCCTATTTCAAGGAAGAAAAAGGAAGCGGAAAGGCAAAGGGTTAAAAAACGGAAACAAGGTTGGGCCCCCTCGGGAACAAAGTTTTAAAACAAATCGGATTTCCCCTTAATTTTGGGGAAGGTTTTCTGTAGGAAGCCGGGCCAAGGCATGTTGCTCGGCTGAAGCAGCCGTGACCACTGCTTCTCCGCCGAGATGGCGGGTAGCTTCGGGAAGCTTCGCAGGTCGCTTTGTTGTGATCGGCTGCTTCTCGCTCTCTAGCCCCATTATTTCTCGCAGCGCCGCATTAGGCTCTGCCCAGCTTTCTCCTCTCATGGGTTTTGTAACCCCTGCGCCCGTAAATCCAGCCTTCCACGAAGGGAGCTCGCGTGCCTCGTGTCCGCCCAGGTGCTCGGATTCCCAGGGCCATTGTGAGCTCGCCCTTCTCCCTGTCTCGAACGAACTTCCCTTGCTGCGCTGCTCGATATAATGCTTAAGCCTCTTGACTGGTATGTCCAATTATTCGTCCGCCCAAATGCACTTCCCGTTATAGGGTCCAAGGATCCGCCGCCCTCAAGAACCAAGTCCGCAACGGTCTAGCCAGTTCATTGTCTCGGTTCGATCCCTTTATCAAGCGATCATTCTCAGCCTTGGCCCACTTAGGCCGGGCTATGAGGTAGCCACCGACCCGCGCGATGATGAAGCTTCTTCGCAGCATTTCTCTTGTTTGTCGCTGACATCTTTTTACTCTTTTCCGATGTCTTGTAGGCCACAAATGCGGCCAGTCATCTCTCGATCTTCTCATATTTGCTCGTGATTTTGGGAATCTCAGATAGGATAATTCGCTTTTGGTACAAAGTTCAGCAAAAGGCAAATTATCCTATCCGACTCCATTCCGTAACAACTTTGAGGACTTCGTACCATCATGCCATGGTTACTTCGCTAATGATGAAGCCATGGATTTCTTCAATACTTTGACACTATCGGACCCCTCGTGTCAAAGTTTCTTCTTTTCCTCTATTCCTTTCTTCTTCTTCTTCTTTTTCTTCTTATCCCCGAGAAAGGAAAATAAGGAAAAGGAAGAAGAGGAAGAAGGAAGAAGGAAGAAGAAGAAGAAAAGAAGAAGAGGAAGAAGAAGAAGAGAAGAAGAAAAAAGAAAAAATTCTATTTTTTCTTCTTCTCCCTATTCCTTTCTTCTTCTCCTCTTTTCTTCTTTTTCCTCTCATTCTTTCTTCTTCTTCTTCTTCCTTCGATCCTAGAACCTCGAACCTCGACCCTAGAACCCCGAACCCTAGAACCTCGAACCTCGACCCTAGAACCTCGAACCTCAAACCTTTGCCTCGAACCTCGATCGCCTCGACGACCCTCGACCTCAAAACATTGACCTCGACCGCCTCGACGACCCTCGACCCCTCGGACCCTCTCGACCTCTAGCCTAGTTCCCACCGTCACCCCTCAGCGATCCCTACACCCCTGCTCCCGATAAAAAGAAGAAGAAGAAGAAGAAGAAGAAGAAGAAGAAGAAGAAGAAGAAGAAGAAGAAGAATGAAAGAAGAAAAGAAGAAAGAAGAAGAAAAATAAGAAGAAGAGAGAAGAGAGAGAGAAGAAAAATAGAATTTTTTTCTTCTTCTCTATTCCTTCTTCTTCTCCTTTTTCTTCTACTTCCTCTTCTTATTTTTTTTCCTCTTCTCCTTCTTCCTTCTTCCTCTTTATTCTTTTTCCTTATTTTCCTTCTTCCTAACCCTAACTCTAAACAGTACAACTTCCTCGACGCCCCGCCTCTCTCATGAACAAAATAAAATCTATGAATAAAAAACATCATATTCTATGAACAAAAAACATCATATTCCATCCACATCGATCCATGCATACATCATATATATGATCATATCTATGAACAAAAAAATTCATATGATCATCTATGAACAAAAAACATCACATATATATGCAGAAAAAACATTAGATCAACACATATGCAAAAAGCATCATACATATATCCATACATCAATATATATACATGAACATTTATGAAAAAAAATCATGGCGGCGGGGCAGGGCAGGGGCCAAGGGGCTCATCAGGGCGGAGGCGACGGCGAGGTCCGCGAGGGGGCGGGAGGCGAGGCACGGCGATATAGTGGAACCTGCTTGCGCATGCATAACTCATCAATATTACATTTCTATAACCTGGACTAAATAAAGAGCCGAATATGCCACAAGACGACACTCACGTGTAGTTGTAAGGAAAGAGTATTGTATTTTGTGTTCATTCCGCGATCGTAGCAAGTTGGCCTCGGTTTCCTTAGCACGATATTTAACCTCATTTGCATCAATGAGATATGTGTTAATGACAATATCACCCACTTGTTTTTCTTCATTTCTCACGATCTTCAATCTGCATAATATAGTGAGGATATTTATAAATACATGCAATGAAAGAGCTGAGTTATATAGAGATGCTTCAGCAGTAGTACTACTTACAGACAGTAGCAGGTGACGTTGCTTTATCGAGGCCAATTGATTGAAAAACTGTAGAACTCCTCAAATGGAATAGGCAATAGTTCAATTCAAGGAGGTCATGCTCCTTTAACTCTCAAATACAAAGTATTCCTCCCTCGAGACTCTTTGCAGGTTTTCATGTACCAATCATGCAATCTTAGCATCATCGTTGTTAGAGCTTTCATCTTTGGAGAGGCTTCCCGTACTCGTATCTTTATCTGCACCTCAAGAAATCAAATTGTACATCGTCGGGCAGGTAATCTTGAGTTGCCATAGCGGGCACCATCCTCGGATCGGCGATGTATCGCTAGGCACCTTGGCGAGGGAGCACGATTCCCGGCTTGTTCGCGAGCTGGGCAATTTGTTTCCCAGCTCATCGTTCTTTCATCCTTTGATCACTGGCAGTACTTCCGATCTCTCCGCCTCGGCAAATGCCTTTCAATAATCGCTCATGAGTTGCCTTTGGCGGAGACTTGGGTGGTTTTGTCGAGCAGCAATCTTGGCTTCTTTGACGGATCTACCTTCTCCTCAGTGGATGTCTCTTTGCTTTCAACCCTTGAAACCAGTCATCCACTTGGTCTGCGCGATCTTCGCGTTTTCCTCTCCTCTCTCTCAGTAACTTCGGTCTTGAGAAGGACGAATCTATCTCCTCTGCCTTTGGCTGTCTTGCTGAGGCGGCGGAAACAGGCGAGGCGGATGTCTTCTTTCCGCTTGAGGCGGAGGAGAAGGTTCGACGCGCCGGAGGCAGCGGGCGGTCTCTTCGCCCTTGGCAGCGAGGCGGAGAAGGAGGAGGCTAGCTGCGGGGCAGCGCGGTGCAGAAGCGAAGAAGGGAGTGCCGCCCGCCGGAGAGGATCCGGCGGAGTGCTGATCGTCCTTTCGCCCGGAGGAGGCGGTGGAGGAGGCGGAGTGCCTGACTCGCCAGGAGGAGGAGGAGGCGGGCGTCAGTTCGGAAGGTTGATGAGATCCTTCCGCCATAGGCATGGAGTCTTGAGCGGAACCCAGCGATACTCCCACGGTAGGGTGGTCAAGCGGAGGCTCCTCAAATCCCTCCGTTATTTCATCGACCATCACCTTACCATATCCTTCAGGAATCGGCGGGTGAAAAGTTGAGTGGGTTTAGTGGGATAAGCAGAGCCAACAGCCTTGACCTTCAAATTGCTCCATTGCGCCATAAGGTGGCAACTTTCAGCATCTGTGATAGCATCCACGGGATAGCTGGCAGGAGCAATCAAGGCATGCTGCTCTGGCTGAAGCTTTCGGTGGAAACCAGCTGCTTCTCCGCTGAAGATGGCGGGGTAACCGGGGAAGGTCGTTTGTTGTGATGGCTGCTTCTCGTTCCTCTAGCCCATTACCCTTTTGATGCAGCGCTTTGCATTAGGCTCTGCTCGATTTCTTCCTCCTCTCATGGGTTTTGTAACCCCTGCGTCAGAAATCAGCCTTCCACGAAAGGAGCTGGCGTGCCTCGTGTCCGTCCAGGTGCTCGGATTCCCAAGGGCCATTGTGAGCTCGTCCTTCTCCCTATGGAGCGAACTTCCCTTTGCTGCTTGATATAATGCTTAAGCCTCTTGACTGGTATGTCAATTGTTAATCCGTCCAAATGCACTTCCCGTTATAGGGTCAAGGATCCGCTTGACGAAGAACCAGTCCAGCAGTCTAGCCAGTTCATTGTCTCGGGTTCGATCCCTTTATCAAGAGATCATTCTCAGCCTTGGCCCACTAGGCGGACTGTAAGGTAACCACTGACCCGTGCGATGATGAAGCTTCTTCTTCGGCATTTCTCTTGTTTGTCGCTGACATCTTTTTACTCTTTCCGATGTCTTGTAGGCCACAAATGCGGGCGATCATCTCTGATCTTCTCATATTTGCGTGAATTCTTGTCCCGAGATAGGATAATTAGCTTTTTGGTACAAAGTTCAGCAAAAGGCAAATTATCCTATCAAGACTCATTCAAACAACTTTGGAGGACTTGATACCATCATGCCATGGTTACTTGGTAATGATGAAGCCATGGATTTCTTCAATACTTTGACACTAAATTTACCCCGTGTCAAAGTTTCTTCTTTCTCCTCTATTCCTTTTCTTTCTTCTTCTCTTCTTTTCTTATCCCTCGAGAAAGGAAAATAAGGAAAGGAAGAAAAGGAAGAAGGAAGAAGGAAGAAGAAGAAGAAAAAAAAGAGAAAAAAGAGGAAGAACAAAAGAATAGAGAAGAAGAAAAAATGAAAAATTCTATTTTCTTCTTCTCCTTCTTCTTTCTCATTCTTTCTTCTTCTTCCTTCTTCCTTCTTCTGAACCTAGAACCCTAGACCCTACCTAGAACCCTGAACCCTAGAACCCTCAGACCCTCGACCCTAGAACCCTCGAACCCTCAAACCCTTGTGCCTCAGACCTCGGCGGCCTCGCGACCCTCGCCCTCAAAACATTGACCCTCGACCCGGCCTCGGCGACCCTCGACCCCTCTGTGACCCTCTGGACCCTCTAGCCTAGTTCCCGGCAGTGACCCTCAGGATCTCGACACCTGGTTCCGATAAAGAAGAAGAAGAAGAAGAAGAAGAAGAAAGAAGAAGAAGAAGAAGAAGAAGAAGAAATGAGAAGAGAAAAAGAGAAGAAGAAGAAGAAGAAAAACACAAGAAAAAAGAGAGGAGAAGAAGAAGGAAAAGGAGAAAGAAAAATAGAATTTTTTCCTCTATTCCTCTTCTTCTCCTTTTCTTCTTCCTCTTCTTATTTTTTCTCCTCTTCTTCTCCTTCTTCCTTCTTCCTCTTTTATTCTTTTCCTTATTTCCTTCTTCTCGACGACCCTAACTCTAAACAGTACAACTTCTCAGCGTCCCCTCTCTCTCACAAATAAAAATCTATGAATAAAAAAACATCATATTCTATGAACAAAAACATATATTCCATCCACATGGATCCATGCATACATCATATATATGATCATATCTATGAACAAAAATTCATATGATCATCTATGAACAAAAACATCACATATATATGCAGAAAAAAACATTAGATCAACATATGCAAAAGCATCATACATATATCCATACATCAATATATATACATGAACATTTGAAAAAAAAATCATGGCCGGCGGCAGGGCAGGGCAGGTCTTGGCGTCTTGAGGCTCACTTGTGGGCGGAGGCTGACAGCAGGTCGCGGCAGAGAGGCGGCGGGGCGTGGCGACCCAGCTGAGTCGAGGAGGCGGAGGCAGCGGCGAGGTCGAAGGCAGAGGCAGCGGCAGGTCAGCCCAGTCGGCCCGAGGTCAAGGAGGCAGAAGCGGCCAGCAGTGGCTGAGGCAGCGGCGGCGGCAACGAAGGCAAACGGCGGCGTTGGAACGAACGATCACGGTCTGTGACAACCAGCGAAGCGAGCAGCGGCGACGGCAGAGCATGCGGCAGCGGCGACAACGAAGCGGCTGACAGCGATAGTGACGATAGGCGTGGGCGGCAGCAATGACGTCGGCGGCGTCAGGCAACTGGCGGCGTCGGGGAGGTTGAGGCAAATGGGCGATGAATCTGAAATATCCCAAGTGTTTTCTTATATAGCAAGGGCATTAGTCGGTTCGTGGCTCAACAGGACTAATACTATAATCGGTTGGTGCCACCAATCGGGACCAAAACAAATTCAACAGCCAAAGGGGCCGAAGTATGGCCAGCAGGGGCAGCAGGCTCGAAGCGGCCTTGAGGCGAAGCGACAATGAAGCGACGACGGCGTCGAAGCGGGCGGCGAAGCGGCAAGCGGCAGCGGGGCAACTGAGGCGCGAAAGCGACGACAGCGGAACGGCAGCGTCTTGTGGCGGCAACGACGAGAAGCGAGCGTCGAGGCGGAAGGCGGCGTCGTGGCGAGATGAGAACTGAATGAAATTTTACGTAAGTCCGTATATATAAAGAAAGTGCATTGGTCGGTTTGGTTGGTGGCGACCGGGACTAATACTGCTAGTCGGTTGGTGCGACCAGCGGGACCAAACTTTTTCAGCAGCCCAAAGAGCGG
Source organism: Aegilops longissima (assembly GCA_021605205.1). NCBI lineage: Eukaryota > Viridiplantae > Streptophyta > Magnoliopsida > Poales > Poaceae > Aegilops > Aegilops longissima. The sequence continues at coordinate 22,265 of JAHIAM010004214.1, read as the reverse complement.
GAAGTGGCGACCTTTGGTCGGTTGGTGGCACCAACACGGGACAATCCCGGGTCGTGGCACCTTCAGGACTAAACTCTTAGTCGGTTGGTGCCTGCCAGGACCAAACAATGGCCCGCGCCAAATGTTTAGTCCCACCTCGCTAGTTGAAGGGCGCACTTTGGTTTATAAGCGCTGGTGTGCCTCCCTTCGAGCTCCTCTCTAATGCAGGCTTTGGGGCTAATCTTGCTCTGCTGTGGGCTATTGGGCCTCTGCGGGCCTGAATCCTGGCCCATGTAGGGTTTCTAGTCGTATTCAGGCCGTGGGGCCCGGTGGTGGCACTTTTTTGCTATATTTTATTTCTTTTTGCTTTTAGTTTTAGAAAAATATAAACTTTCTATTAGTGCCATTAGTTTTAAAATTTAAAACCTTTTTGTTTTCTTTGTTGCTTTATTTATTTTATTTTGTTTCTTACAACAAAATACTTATTGCTATTTTATTTTTTCAAGTTATTTTGTTTTGTTTTCCATTATTTATTTTCTTTTGGTTTTGCTTTATTTTTAATTCTTTTTTGCTTTTAGGTCAGCAAAATTATAAACTTTCTGTTAGTGCTTTTAGTTTTAGAAAAATATAAACTTTCTGTTTGTGCCATTAGTTTTAAAATTCGAAACACTTTTTTGTTTTCTTTGTTGCTTTATTTATTTTATTTTGTTTCTACTTACAAATGCTTATTATTCTATTTTATTTTTATTTTCAAGTTTGTTTGTTTTGTTTTCATTATTTATTTTCTTTTGGTTTTTTGCTTTATTTTTAATTCTTTTTGCTTTTGGTCAGCAAAATTATAAACTTTCTGTTAGTGCCATTTGTTTTAGAACAATTATAAACTTTCTGTTTGTGCCATTTGTTTTATAAATTTGAATTCTTTGAAATTGTATGAATCACAAGTTTGTAGGCTCAACAAAGAAATAGGGGACGGGCTTCTAAACGGTGTGGCGCCCGGTTTGAGTTTTCAAATCCATAGTTTTCAAATGAACTCTTAAAAAGTTGGCATAGCATGTTCATGAACAAAGCGGACAATGGTATCATACTCGTGTGTTACAAAGTTGGCATGGTATCATCATAATAGTTGCGGAGAAAGTCTTCACTTTTCTTCGCTTGTCGTTTGCTTATTAACGCCGTAACCATGGATAATCTTCATCGTTTATCAGGATGCTTGGGTCAGCCTTGACTTTGAAGGGGAATTTCATGAAACTTTTCATACTCTTGGACATATACATCTTGCCCTCCTCGAGGATGTCCTTTTTCTGAAAAGAACTATGTGGCGCTGGCTCATTGTATGATGTATTAAGCTTATCTTTTCTTTTCGTCGTCTGAGTAGACATGTCCTTCACATAGATAACCTGTGCCACATCATTGGCTAGGACGAGCAGTTGTCAGTCTTAAGATTTTCAGATCCTTTGTTGTCATTCCGTCTTGTGGGTCTACACCCGCTTCGACAGATTGACCCTTGCACTTAAACAAAGGGACCTTAAAATCTACTCCGTGTCAAGTTCTATGTCTACTATGTAACCATAATATGTGTCATTTCCCTTGTGGTTTACTGCATCAGCGGACACCGCTGTTTTGGTTAGTGCTCTTTTCATCTTGGTCAATCGTGTAAAATGTATTCCCATTTATCTGTTATCCTTTCCAAATCATTACAGTCGAAGATGGTCCCTGGACAACAAGTACAACTCATCACAAACAGTGCTGTCACCTCTGAGACGTGTTTCAACCAACTGCTGAAAGTCTGATGTGTTCATGTAATCCGATCGTCGCCTTGCTCCGGGTGTTTGGAGTATGAGACTGTTCTTGTGTTCATCGACATCTGGGGTCACCAAGGTAGAGTTCTGTAGAACTGTGTGGTGTGCTTGAGAACAAGAATATCCGTCCTCGCATATTGAGTCTCTTCAAGCGTTTTTCCAGTCAGTCTCCCCTCATACAGCGATTTAGGGGAGACCTATCTTATTAAAGCCGGGAATGAAGTCAACACAAAACCGATGACATCCTCTATTTGATGGCCCATGGAATGCTTCCTTCTGGCCTATGCAGATTCTGAACATATTTCTTTAGGACTCATGAACCTCTCAAAAGGGTACATATTGTGTAGAAATCGGGCCCCAGAATACAATCTCGTCGACTAGATGAACTAGGGCGTGCGTCATGATATTGAAGAAGGATGGTGGGAACACCAGCTCAAAACGACAAGACATTGCGCCACATCACTCCTTAGGCGTTGCTCGATTTGGATCGATCACCTTCGAGATATTGCATTGAGGAATGCATAGCTTCACATAGCTAATCGGACGTTTTCGGTGAAGCCCCTCAATGCGGAAGCGATTGCGTCATAATCACGTGGCAGTCATGAGACTTTGGGTTACGGAACTTTTTCTCGACATATTATTATTCCTTTATATTGACGAAGCCGGTCGGGACCTTCATCTGAGCAGGCATTGAAAGAATATTTCTTTCTCTTCTTTAAATAGGCGTGCTGCGGGACCTTCATCTGCTTGGAGGCATGCCCTCTTTTTTTAGTGTGGCGTTGCGAGGTCCTCTCGTGCCTCGGTGTATCTTTTGTCTTCCCATACCGCCAAAAGCCTAGCAAGTTCACGCAAGGTTCTTAAATCCGTGCATCACGTCGATCGAAGAGCGGACCTCTAAGTCTTTCGATGAGGTGGTCCCAAAATATAATTTCTTCTTCCACATGGGTGCGTTATTCTCAGCGTCATTGGAACAGCTAGTCCGCGGGACCCTTTCCAAGAGTGCGTGTAAATCATTGACCATAGCAAATGCGTGATCACCGATGCGCATGGCGGGCTTCTTCCGGTGATCTGCCTGCGCCTTTGAAATGCTTGCCTTTCTTTCGACATTGATGGTTGGTGGAAGAAATCGGCGATAGCCAGTACATTCTTCCTGCAGCTTCGGGTATATACTATCGGTGTCAAGTAAATAGTGCGTGCATCGTGGTATCCCTTGTTTGTCTGTCACGAAAGGTTCTTGAAAGCGGGCCAATCGTTGATAGTCACGAAAACAACGCCTGGTCAAATTCCTCCTTTTGTGCTCATCCACGTATTACCGTTTCCATTCCACAGCTGTAAAGTTCCTCAACTAATGGCCTTAGGTACACATCAATGTCGTTGCCGGGTTGCTTAGGGCCTTGGATGAGAACGGCATCATAATGAACTTCCGCTTCATGCACATCCAGGAGGAAGGTTATACATACATAGAGTCCCGGGCGGTCTGTGATTGCTGCTCTGCTCCCGAAAGGATTAATGCCATCAGCAAAGCAAACCATCGTTCCTTGGGTCCTTTGCAAACTCATCCAGTTGATATTTCTCTGTTTCCATATTGATTCAAGCAACCTGACGCAGAAGCTAGCGCTAGATTACTGGCGCATTCCAGACAGAGTATCCCAATCCTGCTTTTACTCATCGGTCAGTCGATTGTTTTGTTTGCATGATCCCTGAAGTTCTGATTTCGGACAAAAAATATTACTAATAGATTTAGTTTCTTTTTGGAGCTTTATAACCCTCACTTTTGGACATTTTTAGTTGCAGCTACAGTTTAGTTAGTACAAATGTGTTTGATATCTGATGCTTTTAGTTCTCAGCACATGTGATAAAAAAAATGTACTTGACATGATGCCTCTAACTCAGATTTGTATTCTCAGGGGTGATAAAGGAGATACGGTATTGATCAGGTTTTTCAATTTGCTTTAAGAATACTTTTATATATTTTTATCTCCCAGTTGACTCTTATACATATATGTAGTGTGCTGAATAATACGTGTGTTAAGTCAGGCATTCTCAACGTCAATTGCAACAACTAATTAACAGAGGTCTGTGCCATGCATAGTAACATTACTATGACATTTATGAGTATGGATGAATACAAGGTACTATGTTATATACCTGAATTTACTCTATCATGTGAACGTACTACTTTATGTATTTTTAACATCCACTACTATATAATCCTGCTCAGTTATATTTATATAACAAAACTGAAAGGATTGGGGGAGTTTGGAATAATCTATTTAATTGCTTACTCTATGTATTTTAACAAAAGGAGTTATCCCAGGAATAAAATGAATTCCTCCGAGAGCATTATCTTCAGTTTTCCCCAAATTATCGTAGACTCATAGTAGGACTATACAAGAGGACCATCTCAATATTAATTTAGTTCTTAAATGTGTGCAGGCTTTAAGATTTTTTTTGATTTCGCTTCTCAGTTCACTCTCACTACAACAATATGACAAATAATCAAAAGATAATTAATTACATTATTGGACCTAATATAAAGATTATGATTTGTGCCGTCCAATGAAGGTATACGTGGACATGTCAATGATTCTTTTTTCAAAAAAGAAGAACAAATCCCGGGCTCTGCATCGATTGTTCTTTAATTGTCGCCATGTGGATTTCAGTACATAGCCAATTGAATTATTTGATTGTGGTTTACGCATATAATAACAGTGCATCTTCCACGAGGAAATAATTCACTGATTTAATGTTTCTAACTATAACTTCCATTCTAAACTTTTAGATTGTCTTGAAGATCTTCAGGTGTTCCCGACAAAGATCCATAATTCTACAACGATTATCCGTCATACACAGAAACACAAAGGGGTCGGATTACTCTAATGTTTGGTTTATGCAAGGTTAATGTGGATGTTGCAGTGGCATAGCCCGAAGACGTAGGTGTGAGTAAGCAACCCCGTTAATCTAAGAAATAATTTATTTGTTTAATCAAAAAATTCGATGGGTGATTAATAAGTGCATTCTCATATCTGGCTTACATATGTCTGACTTACAACTATAGGTAGGACTTCACACACACATACTCTACATCGAATCAAAGGATAGTTCTCTATTCTCCATATAATCTAATAGCTAAATAATACATCAAAAAAAAGCATTACAGAACCTGAGGTAATCTATGTTTTTTGTTACTAGCCCGTGCAGTGGCACGGGTTCATGACTAGTGAGATCAAATGGACATCAACTAAAAAAAACCAGGTCTAACGGGTGCACTACTTCTGAAACTAACTAATATCCGTCCTGGTCGCCGGCTTGCTGTTCTTAATTCTGTCCCTTGCGCTACAGAGCGAAGAGAAATCAATCAGAGAGATAGAGACAGAGGAGTCAACGCCGGGGAATAAGAAATGGAGAGAAAACAGGGCAAACATAGATGGCACGGAAGCTGCAGCATCCAGCAAATCCGCTGCCGTCTTCCTCAATCCAACCCCAGAGCCGTAGCTTCTAGAACCACCTACAAGGACCGCCTCATCTTGGGCCTCACCACCCATCGCCACGACCCTCGCCTCCTACCTCGCCACTGACACACCTCTACCGCCATGATTTCAATCCAAATCAGAGGCATGAGAGGAGGAATATCGGCCTCCGACGGTGGATGACCGGAGAAGTAGACTAACTACCGCGTAATCGGCTGCTGGCGGTGCCTACCAACACACATAGAAGGCCGATGACATGCACACTTAGGGTAGGGTGCTAGGCCTGACCTACATGCCCTACCCAAGGACACTACACGAGGCCAAGACCTACAAAGATAGAAAGAAGATACCGAATGGAATCATCACAGATTGCAACCCACTCGATAGAAGACCCACTCGGATACCCCACTTCCACTCGACCGTCATTATTCACTCGGAGAACAAGAATGCACTCGAAGGATAGAAGATCTAGAGCCACCCCTGGATAGCAACGGTCGGACGTTCACTCCATAGATTTTTCAAAGTGTTCCATCGAAATGGCAGGTTCAATAATTTTAACTGGTCCCTGATTCGATGAACTAGGCATCTCCTGATTAGATGAGGTAGCCATATCTTTCATGGGAAAGATATCTTCAAAGAAAGTTGCATCATTTGACTACATGATCGTAACAACATGCATGTCAGGTACCTCGGATTTTACAACCAAGAATCTATAACCAATGCTATGGAAAGCATATCCCAGGAAAACACAATCCACAGTTTTTGGTCCCAGCTTCCGCTTCTTTGGAATTGGCACATTGACTTTCGCCAGACAACCCCAGGTTCGTAGATAAGATAGTTTTAAACTTTTCTTCTCCCATTCCTCGAATGGAGTTATCTCTTTGTTCTTTGTGGGAACTCGGTTTAGGACATGACATGTTGTCAATATCGCCTCCCCCCACCATGCCTTGGAGAGACCCGATGTGTCTAACATGGCATTAGCCAAATCAGTTAAGGTACGGTTCTTCCTTTATAGGCCACCCCATTTGACTGAGGTGAATAGGGAGGCGTCCTCTCATGGATTATACCATGTTCGCACAAAAGGAATCAAATTCATTTGAGATATACTCTCCACCACGATCGGACCTAAGCCTCTTGATCTTTCGATCAAGTTGGTTTTCCGCTTCAGCTTTATAGATCTTGAAATAGTTCAAAGCCTCATCCTTAGATTTCAGAAGATACACATGACAATATCTAGTGGAGTCATCAATTAACGTCATGAAATATTTCTTTCCACATTTTGTCAAAACACCATTCATTTCACATAGATCTGAATGTATGAGTTCTAGTGGTGCAAGATTTCTCGTTTCCGCAGTCAAATGAAACTTACGTGGTTCCTTAGCTTGCACACACACTTGACATTTGGATCCCTTGACAGTGGTGAAACTAGGGATTAAGTTCAACTTCTCTAGTCGCGACATGCAACCAAAGTTAACATGACAAAGACATGAATGCCACACATATGATTCACTATTGTTCCAAATATGATTAACAACTTTATTGCAAGCGTCGATAAGGATAAGCGAAACAGGCCTCCTGACTCATAGCCTTTACCAACAAAGGTTCCATACTTGGAAATTACAAATTTATTCGACTCAAAGACAAGCTTGTAGTCATCTCTACACAGAAGAGATCCGCTAACAAGATTTTTATTGACGGAGGGAACATAATGCACGTTCTTCAGCTGCACGATCTTCCCCGAAGTAAACTTCAGATCGATCGTGCCAACACCACGAACAAAAGAACTTGAACTGTTGCCCATTAGCACGGTTGAAGTCCCTGCGGTCCGGCATCCTTCATGTCAGTGTCTCCAATGACAACATTAGCGGTCTTGCCGCCTCCTGACATCAAGAGTACCAATGAGATCCGGAGCAGAAAACTCCTGCCTCTTATGCTTCAGTGAAGTAGCAAAGTTCCTCCACGTGGGAGGAAGCTTAGTGATGATACCTCCGGCAATAAACTTGTCCGTAGGATACAATTGAAGTGGTCAAGTTCTCTAGCAAAGACTATATCTCATGAGCTTGCTCAACCACGGGCGCTCTTCACCATCCTGTAGTCATAGAATTGCTCCATGATGTACAGCTCAGTGCCAGCATCCGAGACCGCAAACTTGGCCTCGAGTGCATCCCACATATCTTTTCCATTATCAATTGACGCATAAGCATCAACAATGTTCTCACCAAGAACACTCAAGAGAGCAGCCTTAAACAAGGTATCCATTTTCTGAAAAGCTTGTGCCTGTTGGGCATCTTGCTCCCCTTCAGGTTTGTCAAGAGTGGCGTCATAGCAGCTCATGGTCTGAAACCATAAGACTGCTCTCACGCGCCACCTCTTATAGTGGATACCCTCAAACATAGGAGGTCTCATGGAAGCAGCAAAACCACTCGGGGTAAATTGCCTATAATAAGATTTTTGGATTGTTGGAAATATGAGCAATTTACCGAATGATTTTATTAATAGAAATACTAGATAAAGCATGACTAGTATAGCAGTGATAAAACAGAGAAGGTAAATAATTTCTGCATATATGAGGTAGAACCGATCATCTCTAGAGCAGACAGTAGATCAAGATGCATATATGAGGTAGATCCTAACATGTCTAGTGAAAACACTAGAAGAAGCAACTGTGACAGGACCTCTAACAGGAAAAACAAGAACACGTATGAGATAGCAGCCGGAGCAGAGGCACTGGACTTGGGGACGGTATCCTCCATGTCGTCGAGGAGGTTGTCGACGTTGGGAAAGTAGTCGTCGTTGGGGAAGTAGTCGTCGGAATCCGGGCGTCCGTGACGAAGGAATCAGTAGTCGCACGGGCGCTGCCCAAAACCTTATCACCTTTCTCCGTCAGACTCAGAGGTGCGGTTCGGAGACTCAAAAGAGGTGCGGTTCCGGAGGCCTCTCTTTTATAGGCGCAAGAGAAGGAGGCGAGAGGCTGTGCCGGGAGCTGAAGGGAACGCGTGGAAAAAATTTAGACATCGGCTCGGCTCATTCCCGCAACCCACGGCGGGCGGCAGAGGAGGAGCGCACGTGGATGTCCCTCTTGTTCTCATGCTCATACAAGTGGGGAAAGAGCCTCCCTTATAAAGAGGTCCAACTCCCTCTAAACTAGCAATGTGGGACTAAACTTTAGTTGCACCTCTTGCCTTGCACTAATGGGCTGCGTGGGCCTCTAGGATTTATTAGGAATTTCTGAAACTGCTATTGGGCTAGGCCAAAAATAGACACAATTCCAGCATAATGATCCTCTTCTTCTTTTTTAGTCATATATCCTTTATAGCAGTTGTTCTCGTAAGTGTCCACTTGTTCATTGCATTTCTTTCATGAATCATAGACTCCTGGATTCTACCCATAGTACACCATATACCAGTTCCACTTCATCTACAAAGATAAATAAACGAGCTAACAAGTCAATTTCATAGTTATCCAATCGCATAGAGAAAAGTCATATAACAATCTTGAGAGCATCATAGAAAATACGTTCAGAAGCATCGACAATACAAATTACATAAATGCAGTTCACTAGTAGTTCAGAAGCAAAATTTCAACTCCATCATAGCAACATAGAAATTAGGTTCACACGCATCGATCATATTGATCACATAAAGTGCCGTAGTAATTCAGAAGTAAAAGTTCAGCTCCATCACGAGGTCTCCTCGCCTTCCGAATCTTTGTGATCTCGGCTTGGGCGGTCCTTCCAGCTTTGACCAATACTCTTGGCGGCTGCTCTTGTGCTCTCAGCAGCTATTCTGACGCTCTCGGCATATGCTGCAGTATTCTTAATGTATGATCGAGTGCTCTTGGTGGCTGCTCGAGCGCTCTCGGCATAGGCGGACATGATCTTCGTGTATCTCATCCATCCTTATGACGATGTCTACGGCTGTAGGAATTCTGTCTACAGGTGTAGGAGTCGTAACGAGGCATCTCGGTTTCTCCATCTAAATGCATTAGACAAGTTGACATTTAGATAGACGACATTTGCCCCCCCCCATCTCCTCATACTTTACCAAGGTCTTAGAGGAGAAATGGGAGAAGAACGACATCCTACAACAACAGTAGGTTCATCTCTCAAGTAGTTATATATATGGTGTACACTCACTTAGTCACTGTATTTGTGACTGTCGGTGATGGTTGTCCTTCATCTTCTCCTGCCGCTTTACCAAAGTCTAAGACGAAGAGAAGAAGGACAACCCACTACGACAACAGTCCATGTCCTCCTCTTAGAACAACTCTCATATCAACTTGTGGATTAAGAGTGAGTAATCTCCAGGGGATGGAAAATATAATTAAGTAGCTCATCCATAAAAGTTTAAAAAATTACGGAAAAATTGGCATGACCTTTGCTAGAAATTGGACATACTGACTGCATGTAATTAAGCAAAAACATTGGCACTCATTATGAATATCTGCATCATGAATAAAATATGGTACTATATGTTGATCCATATATGCAGTACATAGTACTCTAGTGCAAACAATCAAATTTAAGACATGCAATTACAAAAATTAAATGGTACATCATTAAAACCATTCAGCTGCGCATCAAGGGCGCCTCCCCGTGATAGCCACGTCATCACAGGTACGACAAAAATAAAACACGATAGCGATTGGGTGAGAGGGAAAAGGAGATCAGGGGATTAGCGTGTATAGAACGGCTTCTCGTCCCCAACCGCCACAATCCCACCACCGGCAGCCTCCTCCTCCCTTAATGCTGCCGCTCCAGCCCTTCACCTTCCTCGGCCGATTTAGCGCCGTCACCGCTCCTCAGCACGCAACCTCTCCTCTCCTCCGCGGCTCCGCCTCTTCCTTCGGAGGCATCCAACCCAATCCTCATCTCCTACTCCCCTCTCTTATTCCCCTGTGTCTCGACGAGGTGGGCCAAGCCGGCGCACGCAGAAAAGGCGATCATGGATGCAGGTCGGACGCGGGCGCGCGGAGGTGGAGGCGGAGATGCGACGGCTGGTGGTGGATGAGAATCCCGCCGACCGCGTCCCTCCCCAGATTGCAGTGATGTTGGAGGGAGCCGCCAGCGCCGGCCAGCTACCGACCTACGGGATCGCCGGTCCACTAGTAGAAAAAGGGCCTATAGTCCCGGTTGGTGAGGGCCTTTAGTCCCGGTTCATGAACCGGGACTAAAGGGTCGGTACTAATACCCTCACCCTTTAGTCCCGGTTCTATCCAGAACCGGGACAGATGGTCCTCCATGTGGCCTGTCCGCTGAGCCCAGGTAGGAGGGCCTTTGGTCCCGGTTGGTGGCACCAACCGGGACCAATAGGCATCCACACGTCAGCATTTCTTTGGCTCTGGTTTTGTTTTTTTTCAAAAGAGGGGGGGTTTGGGGGTTTTGGGGGTTAATTTAGGTGTTTCATATATTGTGCTATAGCTAGCTAATTAATAGAGAAAAGTGTCCTTTCTTTTGTCCGTGCTTGGTCGACGCTACGTACTATACATACGTATAGAGAGGACTAACTAGACATGCTAGCTAGCTAGTAATTAAGCAAACAGAAGATCGTCATGAACATATATATGCATACAGAGAGAAGTGATATCGACCACCTCTCCTTCTCCGAGAGATTGGTCGAACAACAAGTTCTCGTATATCTATCCGACACTACCGGCTACATATATACAATAATTATCTTTTACAATATGGACGCGTGGTCCACATGGTATTCCCCGTCTTCAGCGATCACATAGTCAAGAAAGAATGCCGCCAATTCCTCTTGAATTGCTAGGAGTTCATCCGCTGCGAAACATGCAATCTGGTGCTAGGAGTTCATCCATATACTATCATGTGGTACTATATATACTATTTTATTATTTTAAATATGTTCATATACTATATCTAAGATATTTCAAACAAGTTTCATAATTGCATATGAACCCATAGTTTTTATTATATTTGTGAAATACGTATATATTTGTATGTAAAAAGAGCATACTCAAAAATACATATATAAAATTAGTATATATACTACCTAATCATGAAGGAAACTCAACACAAATGATGGTAATAAAATAAAATTGTGAATATTTTAATTTTGTGAATATTTTTATTTACGCACTTCAAATTGTTTGTCGGAGTAGCCCTCTCACAGGTCGTGTGGCGGATGGACTCGCAAACGTAGTATCCACAGAAATCATTCCCTTGTTCCTGCCACAACCACTTTACAAGAAACAGAGGTCAATCAAACTGATAATTAGCAAGCACATGCTAAATGGTATTGATGAAACTAGCGCTTGAATCACTAGGAGATGCGTGGAATATGCTACTATATAGTACTTACTTTGGTGTCTAAATTGCAGCTTCTTGGTAGTCCCGAGCTTTTTGGTGAATTTTCCCCAAGCCCTGCCATACAAAGAAAACAATTACTTGATATCAGAAATGAACAAAGTTGCTGATATGGTGGATAATGATCGATTTAACTTACTTCTCGAGCATTTCAGTCATTTCCGCATACTCCTTTGGATCTTTTCGTCTCGAGTCTAAGACTGTTACTACTCCCTGCTCAAGCTTAATCTCTAGGAGAATATAGTGGAACCTGCGCACGCATGCATAACTCATCAATATTACATTTCTATAACCTGGACTAAATAAGGGAAACCGAATATGCCACAAGACAGTAACACTCACGTGTAGTTGTAAGGAAAGAGTATTGTATTTTTGTGTTCATTTATTTCCAACGATCGTAGCAAGTTGGCCTCGGTTTCATTGGCACGATATTTAACCTCATTTGCATCGATGAGATATGTGTTAATGAACCCAATATCACCCACTTGTTTTTCTTCATTTCTGCGATCTTCAATCTGCATAATATAGTGAGGATATTTATAAATACATGCAATGAAAGAGCTGAGTTATATAGAGATACTTAATGACAGAAGTAGTACTACTTACAGACAGTAGCAGGTGACCGTTGCTTTATCGAGGGCCAATTGATTGAAAAACTGATAGAACTCCTCAAATGGAATAGGCAATAGTTCAATTCCAAGGAGGTCATGCTCCTTTTTAACTCTCAAATACAAAGTATTCCTCCCCTCAGACTCTTTGCAGGTTTTCATGTACCAATCATGCAATCTTCGCATCATCGTTGTTAGAGAGCTTTCATCTTTGACGAGAGGCTTCCCGTACTCGTATCTTTGTATCTGCACCTCCAAGAAATCAAATTGTACATCGTCGGGCAGGTAATCTTCAGGATTGCCATAACCGGGCACCATCCTCGGATCGACGATGTCGCTAGCAGGCACCTTGAGCGGGGGGCACGATTCCTTCGCTTGTTCGCCGAGCTGGGCAATTTGTTTCCCAGCTCGTCGTTCTTTCATCCTTTGATCACTGACAGTACTTCCCGATCTCTCCGCCTCGGCAAATGCCTTTCCAATAATGCGCTCATAGTTGCCTTTCGGCGGAGACTTGGGTGGTTTTGTCAGGGCAGCCAGAGTGCGCTTCTCTTTGCCGGATCTACCTTCTCCTCCGGAGGTGGATGTCTCTTTGATTTCAACCCTTGAAACCAGTCATCCACTTCGGTCTGCGCGATCTTCGCGTTTTCCTCCTCGCTCCTCTCGTCGGTAACTTCTCCGAGTCTTGAGAGAAGGACCGAATCTCTATCTCCTCCGCCTTTGGCTGTACTGCTAGACGCCGGCAGAGCAGACGGAGCGGATGTCTTCTTTCCTTGCTTACGAGGCGGAGGAGAAGGACTACGACGCGCCGGAGGAGCCGGAGCGGCGGCGGGTCTCTTCCGCCCTTGCTGACGAGGCGGAGAAGGAGGAGGCTGGCTGCCGGACGCGCGGTGCAGGCGGAGAAGGAGACGGAGTGCCGCCACGCGCGGAGAAGGATCCGGCCGAGTGCCCTGATCGTCACTCGCCGGAGGAGGAGGCGGTGGAGGAGGCGGAGTGCCCTGACTCGCCGGAGGAGGAGGAGGAGGCGGAGGCGTCCAGTTCGGAAGGTTGATGAGATCCTTCCGCCATAGGCATGGAGTCTTCAGAGCAGAACCCAGCCGATACTCCCCTTCACCGGTAGGGTGGTCAAGCCGAGCTCCTCAAATCCCTCCGTTATTTCATCGACCATCACCTTAGCATATCCTTCGGAATCGGCGGCGGTGAAAAGTTGAGTCGGGTTTAGTGGGATAAGCAGAGCCAACAGCCGCCTTGACCTTCAAATTGCTCCATTGCGCCATAAGGTGGCAACTTTCAGCATCCGTGATAGCATCCACGGGATAGCTGGCAGGAGCCGTCAAGGCATGCTGCTCTGGCTGAAGCAGCTCGGTGGAAGCCACGCTGCTTCTCCGCTGAGATGGCGGGTAGCCGGGGAAGCTTGGCAGGTCGTTTGTTGTGATCGGCTGCTTCGTTCGTTCTCGTTCCTCTAGCCCCATTACCCTTTCGTGCAGCGCCTGCATTAGGCTCTGCTCCAGTTTCTTCCTCCTCTCATGGGTTTTGTAACCCCCTGCGTCCGGAAATCCAGCCTTCCACGAAAGGGAGCCTGGCGTGCCTCGTGTCCGTCCAGGGTGCTCAGGATTCCCAAGGGCCATTGTGAGCTCGTCCTTCTCCCTGTCTGGAACGAACTTCCCTTGCTGCGCTGCTTCGATATAATGCTTAAGCCTCTTGACTGGTATGTCCAATTGTTCGTCCGTCCAAATGCACTTCCCCGTTATAGGGTCCAAGGATCCGCCGGCCCCGAAGAACCAAGTCCGGCAACGGTCTAGCCAGTTCATTGTCTCGGGTTCGATCCCTTTATCAAGCAGATCATTCTCAGCCTTGGCCCACTTAGGCCGGGCTATGAGGTAGCCACCTGACCCCGTGCGATGATGAAGCTTCTTCTTCGCAGCATTTCTCTTGTTTGTCGCTGACATCTTTTTACTCTTTTCCGATGTCTTGTAGGCCACAAATGCGGGCCAGTCATCTCTGATCTTCTCATATTTGCCCGTGAATTCTGGTGTCCCAGATAGGATAATTCGCTTTTTGGTACAAAGTTCAGCAAAAAGGCAAATTATCCTATCCGGGACTCCATTCCAGAACAACTTTGGAGGACTTCGTACCATCATGCCATGGTTACTTCCGGCTAATGATGAAGCCATGGATTTTTTCAATACTTTGACACTATCGGTAGCCCCCCCCCCTCGTGTCAAAGTTTCTTCTTTCTCCTCTATTCCTTTCTTTCTTCTTCTCCTCTTCTTTTTCTTCTTATCCCTCGAGAAAGGAAAATAAGGAAAAGGAAGAAAAGAGGAAGAAGGAAGAAGGAAGAAGAAGAAGAAAAAAAAGAAGAAAAAAAAGAGAAGAAGAAAAGAATAGAGGAGAAGAAGAAAAATAGAAAAAATTCTATTTTTTCTTCTTCTCCTCTATTCCTTTCTTCTTCTCCTCTTCTTTTTCTTCTTTTTCCTCTCATTCTTTTTCTTCTTCTTCTTCCTTCTTCCTTCGGATCCTAGAACCCTCGAACCCTCGACCCTAGAACCCTCGAACCCTAGAACCCTCGAACCCTCGACCCTAGAACCCTCGAACCCTCAAACCCTTGTGCCTCGAAACCTCGACCGGCCTCGACGACCCTCGACCCTCAAAACATTGACCCTCGACCGGCCTCGACGACCCTCGACCCCTCTGTGACCCTCTCGACCCTCTAGCCTAGTTCCCGACCGTCGACCCCTCAGCGATCCTCGACACCCTCGTTCCCGATAAAAAGAAGAAGAAGAAGAAGAAGAAGAAGAAGAAGAAGAAGAAGAAGAAGAAGAAGAAGAAGAAAGAGAAGAAGAAGAAGAAGAAGAAGAAGAAAAAGAAGAAAAAGAGAGAAGAAGAGAAGAAGGAAAGAGGAAAGAAGAAAAATAGAATTTTTTTCTTCTTCTCCTCTATTCCTTCTTCTTCTCCTTTTTTCTTCTACTTCCTCTTCTTATTTTTTTCTCCTCTTCTTCTCCTTCTTCCTTCTTCCTCTTTTATTCTTTTTCCTTATTTTCCTTCTTCCTCGACGACCCTAACTCTAAACAGTACAACTTCCTCGACGTCCCCGCCTCTCTCATGAACAAAATAAAATCTATGAATAAAAAAACATCATATTCTATGAACAAAAAAACATCATATTCCATCCACATCGATCCATGCATACATCATATATATGATCATATCTATGAACAAAAAAAATTCATATGATCATCTATGAACAAAAAAACATCACATATATATGCAGAAAAAAACATTAGATCAACACATATGCAAAAAAGCATCATACATATATCCATACATCAATATATATACATGAACATTTATGAAAAAAAAATCATGGCGGCGGCGGCAGGGGGGCAGGGCAGGTGCGCGCGCGGGGGCTCACTGTGGGCGGAGGCGACGGCGAGGTCGCGGCGACGGGGCGGGCGGGGAGGCGAGGCGACGGCGAGGTCGGGAGGCGGAGGCGACGGCGAGGTCGGGAGGCAGGGCGGCGGCGAGGTCGGCGAGGTCGGCGAGGTCGGCGAGGTCGCGGAGGCAGAGGCGGCGACGGCGAGCGCGCGGCGACGGGCGGCGACGGCGACGACGAGGCAGGGCGACGACGTTGGAGCAGATCACGGTGCGGCGGCGACGAGCGGGCGGCAGACGGCGGCGACGACGGCGCGGCGACGGCGGCGATAACGGGCGCGGCGACGGCGATGGTGACGATGGGCGTGGCGATGGCGGCGGCGTCGGCGTCGGGCAGCGGCGGCGTCGGGGAGGTTGAGGGCAAATGGGCGATGAATCTGAAATATCCTAAGTGTTTTCTTATATAGCAAGGGCATTAGTCCCGGTTCGTGGCTCAACCGGGACTAATGCCCCTTTAGTCCCGGTTGGTGCCACCAATCGGGACCAAAGGCAAATTCAGCAGCCCAAAGGGCGGGCGGGGGGCGGCGCGGGACGACGGGCTCGGGCGGCGCGGGCAGGGCGAAGCGACGCGGAAGCGGCGACGACGTCGGGCGGCGCGGGCGACGACGGGTGCGGCGCGGGCGCGGCGACGACGGGGCGAAGCGACGACGCGGCGTCTTGTGGCGGCACACGACGAGGAGCGAGCGTCGGGGCGCGAGGGCGGCGTCTGTGGCGGGATGAGGAACTGAATGAAATTTTCGCAAAGTCCTGTATATATAGAAAGTGCATTGGTCCCGGTTCGTGGCACGACCCGGGACTAATGCCCCCCTTTAGTCCCGGTTGGTGCGACCAACCGGGACCAAAGGCCTGTTTTCAGCAGCCCAAAGGGCGGGAAGTGGCGACCTTTGGTCCCGGTGGTGGCACCAACCGACTAAAGGGGCATTAGTCCCGGTCGTGGCACCAACCGGACTAAACTCTTAGTCCCGGTTGGTGCCACCAACCGGGACCAAAGGCCTTGTGCTGCCCCGCGCCAAATGTTTAGTCCCACCTCGCTAGTTGAAGGGCGCCGGCACTGGTTTATAAGCGCTGGTGTGCCTCCCCTTTCGAGCTCCTCTCTAATGCAGGCTTTCGGGCCTAATCTTGCTACTGCCTGTGGGCCTATTGGGCCTCTGCGGGCCTGAATCCTGGCCCATGTAGGGTTTCTAGTCGTATTCAGGCCGTGGGGGCCCAGTAGGTGGCACTTTTTTTGCTTTATATTTTATTTCTTTTTGCTTTTAGTTTTAGAAAAAATATAAACTTTCTATTAGTGCCATTAGTTTTAAAATTTGAAAACACTTTTTTTGTTTTCTTTGTTGCTTTATTTATTTTATTTTGTTTCTACTTACAACAAAATACTTATTGTTGCTATTTTTAATTTTTTCAAGTTATTTTGTTTTGTTTTCTGCATTATTTATTTTCTTTTGGTTTTTTGCTTTATTTTTTAATTCTTTTTGCTTTTAGGTCAGCAAAATTATAAACTTTCTGTTAGTGCTTTTAGTTTTAGAAAAATATAAACTTTCTGTTTGTGCCATTAGTTTTAAAATTCAAAACACTTTTTTGTTTTCTTTGTTGCTTTATTTATTTTATTTTGTTTCTACTTACAACAAAATGCTTATTGTTGCTATTTTTATTTTTATTTTCAAGTTTGTTTGTTTTGTTTTCTGCATTATTTATTTTCTTTTGGTTTTTGCTTTATTTTTAATTCTTTTTGCTTTTGGTCAGCAAAATTATAAACTTTCTGTTAGTGCCATTTGTTTTAGAACAATTATAAACTTTCTGTTTGTGCCATTTGTTTTATAAAATTTGAATTCTTTGAAATTTGTGTGAATCACAAGTTTGTGAGCTCAACAAAGCGTAGAGGGATGGGCTTATAAACGGTGTGGCGCCCTTCGGTTGCGAGGTTTTCAAATCCATAGTTTTCAAATGAACTCTGAAAAAGTTGGCATAGCATGTTCATGAACAAAGCGGACAATGGTATCATACTCGTGTGTTACAAAGTTGGCATGGTATCATCATAATAGTTGCGGGAGAAAGTCTTCACTTTTTCTTCGCTTGTGTCGTTTGCTTATTGCGCCGTAACCATGGATAATCTTCATCGTTTATCAGGATGCTTGGGTCAGCCTTGACTTTGAAGGGGAATTTCATGAAACTTTTCATACTCTTGAGACATGTCATCTTGCCCTCCACTCCCGGGATGTCCCTTTTCCTGAAAGAACTATGTGGCGCTTTGGCTCATTGTATGATGTATTCGCTTCCTTATCTTTTCTTTTCCTCGGTCTGGTAGACATGTCCTTCACATAGATAACCTGTGCCACATCATTGGCTAGGACGAACGGTTCGTCAGTGTACCCAAGATTTTTCAGATCCACTGTTGTCATTCCGTACTGTGGGTCTACCTGTACCCCGCCTCCTGACAGATTGACCCACTTGCACTTAAACAAAGGGACCTTAAAATCTACTCCGTAGTCAAGTTCCCATATGTCTACTATGTAACCATAATATGTGTCACTTTCCTTGTCGGTTGCTGCATCAAAGCGGACACCGCTGTTTTGGTTGGTGCTCTTTTCATCTTGGTCAATCGTGTAAAATGTATTCCCATTTATCTCGTATCCTTTCCAAATCATTACAGTCGAAGATGGTCCCTGGACAACAAGTACAACTCATCACAAACAGTGCTGTCACCTCTGAGACGTGTTTCCAACCAACTGCTGAAAGTCTGATGTGTTCACATGTAATCCGATCGTCGCCTTTGCTCCGGTGTTTGGGCGCAGACTGTTCTTGTGTTCATCGACATACGGGGTCACCAAGGTAGAGTTCTCAGTAGAACTGTGTAGTGTGCTTGAGACCAAGAATATCCGTCCCTGCATATTATTGAGTCTCTTCCAAGCGTGCCTTTTCAGTCAGTCTCCCCTCATACCGCGATTTAGGGAGACCTATCTTATTAAGGCCAGGAATGAAGTCAACACAAAACCCGATGACATCCTCTGTTTGATGGCCCATGGAGATGCTTCCTTCGGCCTAGCACGGTTACTGAACATATTTCTTTAGGACTCCATGAACCTCTCAAAGGGGTACATATTGTGTAGAAATACGGGCCCCGAATGACAATCTCGTCGACTAGATGAACTAGGGCGTGCGTCATGATATTGAAGAAGGATGGTGGGAACACCAGCTCGAAACCGACAAGACATTGCGCCACATCACTCCTTAGCGTTGCTACGATTTCTGGATCGATCACCTTCGAGATATTGCATTGAGGAATGCACATAGCTTCACAATGGCTAATCGGACGTTTTCGGTAGAAGCCCCTCAATGCAACCGGAAGCAGTTGCGTCATAATCACGTGGCAGTCATGAGACTTTAGGTTCGGAACTTTTCTCGACATATTTATTATTCCCTTTATATTCGACGAAAGCCAGTCGGGACCTTCATCTTGAGCAGGCATTGAAAGAATATTTCTTTCTCTTCTTTAAAAGAGCGTAGCTGGCAGGACCTTCATCTGCTTGGAGGCATGCCCTCTTTTTCGTGCAAGCGTTGCAGGTCCTCTCGTGCCTCGGTGTATCTTTTGTCTTCCCATACACGCCCAAGAAGCCTAGCAGGTTCACGCAAAGGTTCTTCGTCACGTGCATCACGTCGATCGAAGAGCGGACCTCTAGGTCTTTCCAGAGGGTAGGTCCCAAAATATAGATTTCTTCTTCCACATGGGTGCGTGATTCTCAGCGTCATTCGAACAGCTAGTCCGCGGGACCCTTTCCAAAGATTACGTGTAAATCATTGACCATAGCAAATACGTGATCACCGATGCGCATGGCGGGCTTCTTCCGGTGATCTGCCTCGCTTTGAAATGCTTGCCTTTCTTTCGACATTGATGGTTGGTCGGAAGAAATCGACGATAGCCCAGGTACACATTCTTCCTGCAGCTTCCCGGTATATACTATCGGTGTCAAGTAAACAGTGCGTGCATCGTGGTATCCCTTGTTTGTCTGTCCTGAAAGGTTACTGAGAGCGGGCCAATCGTTGATGGTCACGAACAGCAACGCCTTTAGGTCAAATTCCTCCTTTTTGTGCTCATCCCACGTACGTACACCGTTTCCATTCCACAGCTGTAAAAGTTCCTCAACTAATGGCCTTAGGTACACATCAATGTCGTTGCCGGGTTGCTTAGGGCCTTGGATGAGAACTGGCATCATAATGAACTTCCGCTTCATGCACATCCAAGGAGGAAGGTTATACATACATAGAGTCACGGGCCAGGTGCTGTGATTGCTGCTCTGCTCCCCGAAAGGATTAATGCCATCCGCGCTTAAAGCAAACCATACGTTCCTTGGGTCCTTTGCAAACTCATCCCAGACTTTCTCTCGATTTTTCCATCACTGCGACCCGTCGTGGGGTGCTCTCAACTTCCGTCTTTCTTACGGTCCTCACTGTGCCATCGCATCAACTTGGCATGCTCTCCGTTTCTGAGCAGACGTTTCAACCGTGGTATTATAGGAGCATACCACATCACCTTCGCAGAACCCTCTTCCGGAGGCTCGCCACAACATCACCGGGGTCATCTCGTCGATCTTATACGCAATGCACCGCATACCGGGCATGCGTTCAGATCCTTGTAGGCACCACGGTAGAGGATGCAGTCATTAGGGCATGCATGTATCTTCTCCACCTCCAATCCTAGAGGGCATACGACCTTCTTTGCTGCGTATGTACTGTCGGGCATTTCGTTATCCTTTGGAAGCTTCTTCTTCATTATTTTCAGTAGCTTCTGAAATCCTTTATCAGGCACAGCATTCTCTACCTTCCACTGCAGCAATTCGAGTACGGTACCAAGCTTTGTGTTGCCATCTTCGCAATTGGGGTACAACCCTTTTTTGTGATCCTCTAACATGCGATCGAACTTCAGCTTCTCCTTTTGACTTTTGCAGTGTGTCCTTGCATCGACAATGACCCAGCGGAGATCATCATCATGGGGCACATCGTCTGGTTCCTCTTGATCTTCAGCAGCTTACCCGCAGCAGCACCATCGTGCACATCGTCTGCAGTGCAACTTGATGTTCAGTAGCATCACCGTATTCAGGGGCACATAGTTGTCATCGTACTCTTCTTCCTCGCCGTCTTCCATCATAACCCCTATTTCACAATGGTATCATACTCGTGTGTTACAAAGTTGGCATGGTATCATCATAATAGTTGGGAGAAAGTCTTCACTTTTTCTTCGCTTGTTATTTTGCGCCGTAACCATGGATAATCTTCATCGTTTATCAGGATGCTTGGGTCAGCCTTGACTTTGAAGGGAATTTCATGAAACTTTTCATACTCTTGAACATGTCTCTTGCCCTCCACTCCCGGGATGTCCCTTTTTCTGAAAAGAACTATGTGGCGCTTTGGCTCATTGTATGATGTATTACCTTCCTTATCTTTTCTTTTCGTGGTCTGGTAGACATGTCCTTCATAGATAACCTGTGCCACATCATTGGCTAGGAACGAGCGGTTGTCGGTGTACCCAAGATTTTCAGATCCTTGTTGTCATTCCGTCTTGTGGGTCTACCTGTACCACTTCGACAGTTGACCACTTGCATAAACAAAGGGACCTTAAAATCTACTCCGTAGTCAAGTTCCCATATGTCTACTATGTAACCATAATAGTGTCATTTCCTTGTCGGTTACTGCATCAGCGGACACCGCTGTTTTGGTTAGTGCTCTTTTCATCTTGGTCAATCGTGTAAAATGTATTCCCATTTATTCTATCCTTTCCAAATCATTACAGTCGAAGATGGTCCCGGACAACAAGTACAACTCATCACAAACAGTGCTGTCACCTAGAGGCGTGTTTCCAACCAACTGCTGAAAGTCTGATGTGTTCACATGTAATCCGTCGTCGCCTTGCTCCGGGTGTTTGGGCCTGATTTCTTGTGTTCATCGACATACAGGTCACCAAGGTAGAGTTCGTAGAACTGTAGTGTGCTTGAGAACAAGAATATCCGTCCCGCATATTATTGAGTCTCTTCCAAGCGTGCCTTTTCATCAGTCTCCCCTCATACGCGATTTAGGGAGACCTATCTTATTAAGGCCAGGAATGAAGTCAACACAAAACCGATGACATCCTCTTTTGATGGCCCATGGAGATGCTTCCTTCGGCCTTGCAGTTCGAACATATTTCTTTAGGACTCCCATGAACCTCTCAAAGGGTACATATTGTGTGAAATCGGGCCCGAATGACAATCTCGTCGACTAGATGAACTAGGGCGTCGTCATGATATTGAAGAAGGATGGTGGAACACCAGCTCGGCCCGACAAGACATTGCCACATCACTCCTTAGCGTTCTCGATTTTGGATCGATCACCTTCGAGATATTGCATTGAGGAATACATAGCTTCAAAAGGCTAATCGGACGTTTTCGGTGAAGCCCCTCAATGCAACGGGCAGTTGCGTCATAATCACGTGGGTCATGAGACTTTAGGTTCTGGAACTTTTCTCCGACATATTTATTATTCCTTTATATTGACGGAAGCCAGTCGGGACCTTCATCTTGAGCAGGCATTGAAAGAATATTTCTTTCTCTTCTTCGTAAGCGTAGCTGGCAGGACCTTCATCTGCGGGGCATCCCTCTTTTTTTTCAAGCGTTGCAGGTCCTCT
>JAHIAM010004213.1:0-29835 GCA_021605205.1 Aegilops longissima | reverse complement strand
GCGGGCGGCCGCCACTCATGACTTTTGACTCCTGAGCTCCTGAATGATCTCGGCCGACGAACTCCCCGAGGGTTTGGCCCTCCTTGCTCGCTTCCTTCCTCGAGGGAAACGCGCTTTGAAGCACGCCCAAGTGGTGCCCAAGCGCCTCCCTCGTGACCTTAGCAAGGTTGGTGGCCCTCCAGGAGAGAGCCCCCGAGGAGGGCGCCGGGCGCGCCTTCCTATGTGATAGAAGGAGGTGCCCCCTGAACAGGCGTGGACCCTGAGGGACCTGCCTCCTGAGGGGTCGGGCCTGGCGATGTCTTCTTCTTCTTGGGAGCGGTCTCGGGAGCCTCACGCCTGCGATCCTGGTCTTCAAGTGATGCGGTTGAAAAGCTCGCCTCAGGAGCACACTCGCATCTCTTTTCTTCACAAGGCACCGTGGATGACTCCGCCTGCCTCGGCATCTTGAGGACGCTAGCCGTGATGAGTCACGGCCATGAACTTGGCCAGAGCTGTGTCACGCCCAATATGCGACCCTATCCAAAAGGAACTCGACGGTCCCACCAAGGATAGACCCGCATATTGAAACGCTTTTGCAAGGTGGATATCATTACATCAACATTACATAATAGATGGAGATACATACATAAGGCACAAATGCCACAAGAATACATCAACATCATATGAGAACAACATCCACTACGGATGAAACATAAACAAAAACTCAAACGACATCCACCTCGCTAGCCCAGTCCGACACCTAGAACCTATCCCCGATCAAGAAGAAGCGAAGAAGAACTCCAATACAAGCAAACATCGCCTCACGCCATGATCATCGCAAACCTGTACTCGCAATCGCTGGTGTAGTAATCAGGAGCCAAGAGGACTCAGAATCCCATTACCATGGGTATCAAGACTAGCAAAGCTTAAAGGGAAAGGAAGGGTAAAGTGGTGAGGTTGCAGCAATGACTAAGCATATATGGTGGCTAACATACGCAAATGAGAGCGAGAAGAGAAGCAAATGAACGGTCGTCAACTAGTAATGATCAAGAAGTGATCCTGAACTCCTACTTACGCCTCGACATAACCCGAAACCGTGTTCTCCTCTCGATCAACCCCGAAAAGAGACACTCACGCTACGCATTACACGGTTGGTGTATTTTAATTAAGATCAACTTCGGTTTTCTACAACCGACATTAACAAATTCCCATCAACCACATAACCAAGGCACGGCTCAAACTTTATACCCTGCAGGGTGTCCCAACTTAGCCCATGATAAGCTCTCGCGATCAACGAAGGATATTCCTTCTCCCGGAAGACCCGATCAGCCTCGAATCCTGCTACAAGACATTTCGACAAAGAATAAAACAAGACCAGCAAAGCCGCCTCGATGCGCCGACAATCCCGATAGAGCTGCACATATCTCGCTCGTGGCAACACCGGATGAGATAGGCTACGTAAAACCAAGCCTCGAAGTTTCTGCGGGTGGCTCTCAGCGTGTTTCGGTTCAACCAGCACTTAGAGAAGCACCGCCCCGGGGCTAAAAAAAGATGACCCTTGGGCTCCGGAAAGCCAAGGGAAAAGGGCTGGTGAGGCAAATGGTAAAACCAATGTTGGGCCTTGCTGGAGGAGTCTTATTCAAAGCGAACTGTCAAGGGGGTCCCATAAATCACCCGACGCGCTAGGGACGCAAAACCGGGAACATAATACCGATATGACGTGAAACTAGGGCGCAAGAGTGGAACAAAACACCAGGCATAAGGCCGAGCCTTCCACCCTTTACCAAGTATATAGATGCATTAATTAAATAAGATATATTGTGATATCCCAACAAGTAAACATGTTCCAACAAGGAACAACATCTCCATGTTCCAACAAGGAACAAACTTCATCTTCACCTGCAACTAACAACGCTATAAGAGGGGCTGAGCAAAGCGGTAACATAGCCAAACAACGGTTTGCATAGGAAAGGTGTCAAAGGTTAGAGGCTGACATGGCAATTTGGGATGGCTTGATAAACAGGTAATAGGTAGCGCAGCATAGCGATAGAACGAAGCAACTAGCATAGCAATGATAGTAGTGAGATCCAGGGTAGCGGTCATCTTGCCTGAAATCCCGCTATAAGAAGAACGAGTCCATGAAGAAGACGAACGGAAGAAGCCGAACCAAGCGTAGACGAACGAATCCTAACGATCGCAATGAAACAGGAACTAACAAGAAGAAGCACACAACATAGTAAACACACCACACATGAACATGACATGATGCACAACAAGCATGATGCATGACAAATCTAGATGAAGCTACTCATGGCAAGAAATGATGCAAACAAGAACAACACATCAAAGCAAGTTTAAATGAGGCCGGGAACAACATAGAACAATTCCGGTAAGTCCTCATATGCAAATTTCGAATTTGGTCCAGATCTGAATAAACCTTATGTTCAAGTGGTTAAACAGCAAGTTAAGATGCACCATGATGATCTACACGAAATTCTAGTCAAGTTACATATAAAGTTCATTTAATTCGGAGCTACGGCCTAGAAGATATGAGCAAAACAAGATAAGCATGGCATTGATGCAAAATGCATACAAACATCAAGCAAACACCTCAAAACAAGGATGCAACATGATAATATGAAACTACATGCAAAATCAAGCAAGTTTCATATAGAGCACACTCAAAACGGAGCAACGGTGCAACACATACACACTATACAAGTTAAAGCAACAATCTGCCCAAAACAGCAACTAGGCATATTGCAAGCATCAAAACAACATGCTACAGAACCTCAACAAGAAAACAAAAGGCATGGACATGATGTACAGGTAAAGCATGAAAAAACATGAACACTGAGCTATCTCCAGAAATCACTAGAACATGCTCAAAAACACAAGGCAAGATTGCAAATAATAACAGTTTCAGACTTGGCAGAAAATAACATCAGGTTGCAATGTTCAGAGCAAGCAAACAACATGTTACAGGAACTTAACATGGCAAAAAAAAGGCATGGCATGAATCTACTCAAAGCATATAACAAAAGTACTTTACTGACCATGAGCCAAAAAGGATCATAAGATATGATGGCACCCATGTAAACATGGCAAGTTATATTACAGATTCATACATGGCAGGAACAACATTAAGTAGGCATGTTGGTGAGCTTGAACCACTCACCACAGAGCAATACATGGCATGGCAAGGCAACCAACAGTAATAAGACATGGCATAGAAGCTATACATGGAAAGAACAACATCATAGCATACACTGATCAACTACAACAACCTTGGCAAAATTGAATAACATGTAAACAATCTGCCAGAAACATTTTATAGCAAAAGTAGAGCTCGATTGACTCAAGCTATGGCACTCCATAATTGCAAACAAGGGTATGGATGGATAGAGAAAGACATGTAGAACAAAACATCTTTACTGAAGTATCTCAAAATAAGCATGGAACTCTCTGTAGCATCAAGTTAACATGGCATAAAAATATCAGCAGAACAGGGACTAAAATCAGCAACAGAGATCACAAAAATACATGTCATACACCCCTGTAAAGATGGCATGGCATATTACAAAACACATGTAGGACTCAAGTTCATAGGATGCACACATCAATCATGGCAAAAATGACAAAAGTGCATGTTCTGTTAAGAAACAGAAACTAACATCACATAGCACTCTTCTAATAGCATTTCGGGCATCAAGATGAGCTCAAATGAAAATGATGCAATGAGATGAAATGATCTACTCGTCGAGTCGAACAATTTGACATATTACACGCGCAAAACGGAGCTACGGATGCAGAGTTATGGTATGATGAAAATGCAACAAAATATCAAAAACGCTCGGGACTTAGTGGATTCGGGGAAGGAGAAGAAAGTCAACCTCGCCGGAACGCGGATCGAGGCAGGCGGCGCGAGCTCGCCGGAGAGGAGCAGCGCGGCGGCCGGAGAGGTGACGGGAGGGTGCCGCGAGGGGTTTACCGGATCCGCCGGGCGCGAGGGCGACGGGCGGCGAGGGGCGGATCCGGGCCGGGCGGCGGGGCGGATCCGGACCGGGCGGCTGGGCGGGGTTCTGGGGCGGCGGCGGTCGGGCGCTGCCGGGCGGCGCTGGTCGGGCGGAGGCGGCGGGGCGCGGTCGCCGGCGGGAGGCGCTGGGCGGCGGGCGGTTTCGGCCGATGCGGGCGGCGCGACTGCTGGCCGGGAGGGTCCGCGAGCTGCCGCGCCCGTGAGGGTCGCGGCGACGGAGCCGGAAGTCCGGCGAGGTCGGCGGGCACTTCCGGGCGAGGCGCGGGCGCGGAGGCTGGGTGTAGGCGCTGGCGCTGCCGGGCCCGGGCGGGCTGGCGATGGGTCGATGGGCCTGCGGTGGACGGCGGCGGAGGCGGACGGCGGGCGCGACGCCAAAGGCTGCGGTCGGCGGCGATTTCGTTCGCCGACCGGACATGTCCGTGCGGCGCCGAGGAAAAATTAGGGTTTCGCTCTGCGAAATGATCCGCGAATTTCGGGGGGGGACTAATTTATAGGTAGAGGGAGCTAGGAGACTCCAAATGAGGTGCGGTTTCGCCACGCGATCGTGATCGAACGATCGAGAGCATGGAGGGAGTTAGATGGGTTTTGGGCCACTTTGAAAGGGGTGTTGGGCTGCAACATAAAGAGTCTTTTTGCGGTTACCTTGCTAACCGTTGGAGTATCAAACGACTTCCAAATGATCCGAAACTTGACAGCGGTTCACCGGTGTTATACCAAGGCCACTTGACAAACCTCGGTCCATTCCGAGACCGCTTAATACCCGCACACGAAAAAGAGGTAAAAGGGGGCGCCGGGAGACATAGGAGTGCCGGATTGCAAAACGGACAACGGGGAAAATGCTCGGATGCATGAGACGAACACGTATGAGAAATGAAATGCACATGATGACATGATATGAAATGCATATGATGACATGGCAAAGTGCAACACGCAAGCAAATGACATGGCAACAACGGCGAATAACTGACGGACACCTGGCGCATCGAATCCGGGGCGTTACAAGCTGGGTACCCGAGGATGGCGCCATGGCAGCGCGATGTGGCTACATCAAGTCGGCGAGCTCGGTGCGGAAGTTGTCGCGCCACTCAAGGTGACAGGAGGCGGACCTGCCCAATCGGACTGTGGAGCCATCGGTGACTCCGAGAAAGGCTTGGTTGGCTCAAGCTGATTGTAAGGCACTTGGAGATTGTTGAATGTCTCTACGGACAGGACATTGAGCCCCGCCCCGGCCAATGAGGGTCCTGTGACTTGTGTTGCTGATGATTGGGGAACAAAGCATCGGGAGGACTCCGCTGTGGGTCCAAGACTTGAGCTGATCCGCTGAGCTGAACGTGATGGCGCACGCCGACCACCGAGAGGCGCGTGGCTTCAAGCTTGGGAGGACTACATTCACTTCATGGGCTTAACTGCTTGAAGATGCATTGAGAGGCTGGGCTTGAGCTCCGCCCAGATGCAAGCGATCGCTGGGCTCCGGAAGCCCCCAGCCCCTCGCCCCAATGATGGTCCTCGATTCTCCTTGGCTGCGGGCGGCAGAGGAGGGAGGCTCATGCTTCTCATGGGCGATCCTCACAAGGCTGGTCCTCTAGTCTCCTCGCGAGGCTGATCCTGCCACGGGTCCTCGTGAGGTCGGTCACGCCACCCTTGGCGAGGGCCACGGTCTTCCCAGGCCCCACGCTCCTTCCTCCTCCTCGGTCAGAGCCTCGATCAAGGCGGTCGGGCATCGACTGATCCTCCCTTCTCGCACGGCCCGGAGCTCTTGACATTCTGCCAGTTAGGGTGTGGAGGTCGGGTACACACAAGATCGCTGCCCTTGGAAGACTCGGCTGATCTCTGCCCCAGGTGTCAGTTCTCGCCATGAGCACGGCAGCCCCTTTGCGCTTCACGCCCTGGCCTTGATTTTTTCTTGGGTTCAAGGCTGGCAGCTCGAGGAGGGAAAGGCGCCTTCCTCAGCTCCCGGCGCACTTGGTCGCCAAGTTGAACAGCTCCAAGGAAGTGCACAGATCTTCATGCATCGCCAGCCCTCCTTCATCT
This sequence comes from Aegilops longissima, assembly GCA_021605205.1. NCBI lineage: Eukaryota > Viridiplantae > Streptophyta > Magnoliopsida > Poales > Poaceae > Aegilops > Aegilops longissima. The sequence continues at coordinate 23,789 of JAHIAM010004213.1, read as the reverse complement.
TGACGCCACGCACACCGCCGGAGAAGGCAGAGATGATGGTCTCCCGGTCACCTTGGGAATCTTGAGGCGGTGTTGTTGAAGCGCCGGATGTACTTCTCGCAGGTCTCCCCGGTTGCCGCTTGATGCGGGCGATGTCGCCACGGCAGGAGGCCGGTCATGCGAGTACCTTGGAAGTTGGCGATGAAGCGGTGCGATCTCGCCCCAGAGGAGATCGTGCCAGAGCCGTGTTCAGGAGCCAAAAGGGTTCGCCCTTGAGTGCCATGGGAAACCACCGCCATGACCTTCTCATCCCCATGGCGGCTTCGATGCCCAGCTCAGAAGCTGGAGGAACTCCGCAGGTCGGCCGTGCTGGCCAGAGCGAGGAGGCAGGTCTGGCTTGAACTTGTCGGGCCACGCCGACGCGCAGCTCGGTGGTGAAGGCGCTGCCGCAGCCTGCCGGGCCACGGGAGGCCTTTGGTGACGAAGAGTCTGGTCTTGCGGGTCCCTCATGCGCCGCTAGCTGGAGCAGCGCTGGTCTTGGCGCGGCTGGAGCAGAGAGCGTGGTTAGACGAGCCGGTGCTGGGAGCACTGGCAGCTTGGGGGCGAGGGACCTCTTGACAGCTCCGCTTCGCTGCGCACGGGCGCCAACGGAGTGGGTTCTGCCCAGGCCACGCGCCGGGGCCAAAGCGCCTTTCTTGAGGGGGAGGCGCTGAGGCGCCCCGAGCTTCATCGCCACAGGGCGGGCGCGGTGTGAGAGAAGGATGGCGCTGGGAGCCTTCGCGCGCGCGGACGAGCTCGGCGACGCAATGAGCTCTTTTGTAGACGCTGCCGACTGGCGGTAGCGCAGGGAGCTCGCTTTGCCGCAATGAGTGCAGCTCGAGTTTTCATGCGCGCTGGAGCGCGCGGGACGGCGAACCAGTGGGGCGCAGTGAGGAGTAGCATAACGCCATCTCGCCACTTGACGGATGCCGGGATTTTGCTGCCCGTTTCCCGCCAGCCGGTGGCGGCGTTGACGGCAGCGAGGGAACGGCGGGGGCGGCCGCCGACGGGGCCGGGCCTGGCGACGCGGGAAGCGAGCGGCTCGGCGCCGGGCGCGGGCCGACGAAGGCCTCGACATGGATGCGATGGTCGGCGAAGAACAGGCGGCGAAGACGATTCCGCGCACCTCTACCGGTGCGCCAAATGTCGGATTCGCTGCCCGCAGTCCTCTAGGTTCGAACTCTGGGTGCGCGCGAGATCTCGCCCGCCTACCTGCACCTCGCCATCGCTAGGATCTAAACTACCAAAAGAACAACACAAGAGACACAAGGTTTATACTGGTTCGGGCCACCATTGTGGTGTAACACCCTACTCCAGTGTGTGGTGTGGTGGATTGCCTCTTGGGCTGATGATGAACAATACAAGGAAGAACATCCTCGCGAGGGTGAGGTGTTCTTGTGGCTAGGCTCTCGATCAGAGTGGATCAAGCTAAGATGAGGCGAGATGTCTCTCTAAGATGCCTCGTCGATGCCTCTACCCTGTGGTTGGCTAGTCCTATTTATAGGCAGAGGCCCTGGGCCTCTTCCCAATTATTGAGCGGAAGGGCCCAACAATTGGCCATTTTGAAGGAGAACATCTAGTACACTTATCCCGACTAAAGTTGGTCCTCGTCACAAAGGCTCGTGGTGACGCCGCTTGGGCTCCACGATGACTTCCTTCCCGCCGCTGCGATGGTGTTGGTCTTGTTGCACCGAACGGATGCCTTTGCTTGATGCTCTCTCGCCGCGCTTGCCCCTTTGCACCAAAGAGGAAAGGAGGACATCATGCTGGCCGGCGCCGCCTGGGCGCCCTTTGGTCTTCATGGCTTGCGCCATGGGCACCTCGTGAAGTACCCCGCCTTGTTCTCTCCGCCTCGCGAAAGCCAGCCTGACGAGGCCGTGCTCGAGGAAGCCTCATGTCGTCTGGGTCTCGCGAGGCTTGGCCTCGCAAGGGTCTTGAGCTTATGCTGATGGAGATGGGCCGTGCTGGGCCACCCCTTGAGCCACACCGCAGGCCGCAGGCAGGCAAGTCTGGGTACCCCCGTTCCCAGAACGCCGACATCTATGCTTGTAGATCATGAAAAGAATGCTTTGTGACGGTTATATTGTTGAATTCATTCATGATGCTACTGAAAATTATTATGAGGGAGGAATATATGCTTGTAGGAATTGCAATAATATCAAGTTTCCTCTATGTGTTAAAAGTTTTGAAGTTATGTTGTTTTTGTCTTCCTATGCTAGTTGATTCTTGTTCCCATAAATTGTTTGCTCAAAAATCCTTTATGCATAGGAAGTGGGTTAGGCTTAAATGTGCTAGTTATATTCTTCATGATGCTCTCTTTATATTTCAAATCTTATCTTTTATGTGAGCATCATTGAAATCAACATGCCTAGCTAGAAAGGCATTAAAGAAAAGCGCTTGTTGGGAGACAACCCAATATTTATCCCTACTGTTTTTGTGTGTCCACAGATTAATCTACTGCAGTAATCATGTTTTATAGCTTTTGTTTCAATAAAGTGCCAAGTAGAACCTTTGGGAAGGCTTGGGTGAAAGTTAATGTGATCTTGCTGTAAAAACAGAAACTTTGCACTCACGAGATTAGCTGTCATTTTTTTACAGAAGAGTGCTTTTAAGTTGATTCTTTTTTCAGAAGATTAATAGACAAATTCCTCACGTCCACTAATTTATTTCAGATTTTTTGGAGTTACATAAGTATTCTAGAGTTACAGATTACTACAGACTGTTCTGTTTTTGACAGATTCAGTTTTCTATGTGTTGTTTGCTTATTTTGGTGAATCTATGAGTAGTATCGGAGTGTATGAACCATAGAGAAGTTGGAATACAATATATACTACACCAATATAAATAAATAATGAGTTCACAACAGTACCAAAAGTGGTGATTTTATTTACTTATACTAACGGAGCTTACGAGTTTTCTATTGAGTTTTGTGTTGTGAAGTTTTCAAGTTTTGGGTAAAGATTCGATGGACTATGGAATAAGGAGTGACAAGAGCCTAAGCTTGGGGATGCCCAAGGCACCCAAAGGTAATATTCAAGGACAACCAAGAGCCTAAGCTTGGGGATGCCCCGGAACGCATCCCCTCTTTCGTCTTCGTTCCTCGGTAACCTTACTTGGAGCTATATTTTTATTCACCACATGATATGAGTTTTGCTGGGAGCGTCATTTTATTTTCTTTTGTTTTTCTTGCTGTTTGAATAAAATACCATGATCTTAAATTCTTAAATGTTATAGATTCTTCACATAGTTGCATAATTATTCGACTACTCATTGATCTTCACTTATATCTTTCAGAGTAGTTTGTCATTTGCTCTAGTGCTTCACTTATATCTTTTTAGAGCACGGTGGTGGTTTTATTTTGAAGAAATTGATGAACTCTCATGCTTCAATTATATTATTTTGAGAGTCTTAAACATCATGGTAATTTGCTTAGGTTATGAATTTAGTCCTAATATGATAGGCATCCAAGAGGGATATAATAAAAACTTTCATACAAAGTGCATTGAATACTATGAGAAGTTTGATTCTTTATGATTGTTTTGAGATATGAAGATGGAGATATTAGAGTCATGCTAGTGGATTAGTTACGAATTTGAGAGTTTATTTTGGTAAAGTTTGTGATTCCCGTAGCATGCACGTATGGTGAACCGTTATGTGATGAAGTTGGAGCATGAGGTATTTATTGATTGTCTTCCTTATGAGTGGAGGTCGGGATCACGCGATGGTTAACTCCTACCAACCCTTCCCCTAGGAGCATGCGCGTAGTACTTTTTTTGATGACTTGTAGATTTTTGCAATAATTATATGAGTTCTTTATGACTAATGTTGAGTCCATGGATTACACACACTCTCACCCTTCCACCATTGCTAGCCTCTCTTGTGCCGCGCAACTTTCGCCGGTACCATACACCCACCATATACCTTCCTCAAGACAGCCACCATACCTACCTATTATGTCATTTCCATAGCCATTCCGACATATATTGCCATGCAACTTTCCACCGTTCCATTTATTATAACACGCTTCATCATTGTCATATTGCTTTGCATGACCGCAGTAGTTGACATCGATTTATGGCAAAACCACCTTTCATAATTCTTTCATACATGTCACTATTGAGTAATTGCACATCCCGCACATATCAACGGAGGCATTCATATAGAGTCATATTTTGTTCAAGCATTGAGTTATAATTTTGAGTTGTGGTAAATAAAGTGTGATGATCATCATTATTAGAGCATTGTCCCGGTGAGGAAAGGATGATGGAGACTATGTTTACCCCACAAGTCGGGTTGAGACTCCGGACGAAAAGTTGGATGCACACCCACTTAGTTTCTTTTTAAGCTTTCATATACTTATAGCTCTAGTGCATCCGTTGCATGGCAATCCCTACTCACTCACATTGATATCTATTGATGGGCATCTCCATAGCCCGTTGATACACCTAGTTGATGTGAGACTATCTTCTTCTTTTGTCTTCTCCACAACCACCATTCTATTCCACCTATAGTGCTATGTCCATGGCTCACGCACATGTATTGCGTGAAAGTTGAAAAAGTTTGAGAATACTAAAGTATGAAACAATTGCTTGGCTGAAACCGGGGTTGTGCATGATTTAAATATTTTGTATGATGAAGATAGAGCATAGCCAGACTATATGCTTTTGTAGGGATAGCTTTCTTTGGCCATGTTATTTTGAAAAGACATGATTGCTTTGTTCGTGTGCTTGAAGTATTACTGTTTTTATGTCAATATTAAACTTTTGTTTTGAATCTTATGGATCTGAATATTCTTTCCACAATAGAGAAGATTACATTGATAAATATGTTAGGTAGCATTCCACATCAAAAATTCTGTTTTTATCATTTATCTACTCGAGGACGAGCAGGAATTATGCTTGGGGATGCTTGATACGTCTCCAACGTATCTATAATTTTTGATTGTTCCATGCTATTATATTATCCATCTTGCACCCTGCTGGAGGGGGGAATAATCACCAGTGGCCATCTTTGTCATCCCGGCGCTCTCCATGACGAGGAGGGAGTAGTTCACCCTCGGGGCTGAGGGTATGTACCAGTAGCTATGTGTTTGATCTTTCTCTCGTGTTCTTGATTCGGCAAGATCTTGATTCATCACGATCTTTGCTATTGTAGTTGGGTCTTATGATGTTTCTCCCTTCTATCTCTTGTAATAGATTGAGTTTTCCTTTGAAGTTATCTTATCGGATTGAGTCGTTAAGGATTTGAGAACACTTGATGTATGTCTTATGGGGATACCCGTGGTGACAATGGGGTATTCTATTGATTCACTTGATGTATGTTTTGGTGATCAACTTATGGGTTCCGTGACCTTGGGAATCTATGCATAGGAGTTGTCACACGCTTTCATCTTGAATCTCCGGTAGAAACTTTGGGGCACTCTTTAAAGTTCTTTGTGTTGGTTGAATAGATGAATATGAGATTGTGTGATGCATATCGTATAATCATACCCACAGATACTTGAGGTGACATTGGATTATCTAGGTGACATTAGGGTTTTGTTGATTTGTGTCTTAACGTGTTATTTTACTACTTAACTCTAGGGCAGTTTGTGACACTTATAGGAATAGCCCAATGGATTGATCTAAAGAATAACTTTGAGGTGGTTTCATACCCTACAATAATCTCTTCGTTTGTTCTCCACTATTAGTGACTTTGGAGTGACTCTTTGTTTCATGTTGAGGGATTGTTATATGATCTAATTATGTTATCCTTGTTGAGAGAACTTGCACTAGTGAAAGTATGAACCCTAGGCCTTGTTTCAACGCATTGCAATACCATTTTCGCTCACTTTTATCATTAGTTACCTTGCTGTTTTATATTTTCAGATTACAAAAACCTATATCTACCATCCATATTGCACTTGTATCACCATCTCTTCGCCGAACTAGTGCACCTATACAATTTACCATTGTATTGGGTGTTGTCGGTGTCAAAACCGGCGGAGCTCGGGTAGGGGGTCCCGAACTGTGCGTCTAGGCGGATGGTAACGGGAGACAAGGGACACGATGTTTTTACCCAGGTTCGGGCCCTCTCGATGGAGGTAAAACCCTACTCCCGCTTGATTAATATTGATGATATGGGTAGTACAAGAGTAGATCTACCACGAGATCGAGAGGCTAAACCCTAGAAGCTAGCCTATGGTATGATTGTTGTTTGTCCCACGGACTAAAACCTCCGTTTATATAGACACCAGAGAGGGCTAGGGTTACACAGTAGTCGGGTTACAATGGGAGGAGATCTACATATCCAGACGCCAAGCTTGCCTTCCACGCCAAGGAAAGTCCCATCCGGACATGGGACAAAGTCTTCAATCTTGTATCTTCATAGTCCAGAGTCCGCCAAAGTTATAGTTATGCTATCCGACACCCCTAATCCGGGACTCCTCAAGAGCCCCGAACCAGGCTTCAATGACGATGAGTCCGCGCGCAGATTTGTTCCCGCATTGCAAGGCGGGTTCTTCTCCAAATTCTGTGTACCTGTTGAATAGTGTCCGGCTTTTTGTGAATATTGCGCTCCTTGGCTTCCACGCCCAATAACGGCCATCTTCCACGTGTCAAATTAATGCGAAAAGCCAGGGTGTTTTTACTTTTACCCCCTAGCTGCGCGAATAAGCTGCCTTATAAAAGAGACGAGGATTTAGATCCGAATCACACCATCTTCCCTTCACGAGCATTCATCGGAGCGCATCCGACAGAAATCCATTCCATCATGGCCACCGACGCAACTCTCCTCTCGCCTCTACCAGCCCTCACCGAGATTGGGAGAGATGTTCCGCCCCACACAAATAGCTAGTGACGCCCAAACCAAGGGATTTCTTCCCCAGCCTTCATGGTCCCGGGTTCGAGCCGGACTCGCCACCTATAATGGCGAAAGCAAGCGGAGAGCGCCCCTAATCCCTCCAAAGGAGAGTGGGTATGCCTTGTCCCTTACTTAATAAGAGGGCTCGGATTTCCAATTCATCCGCTTCATGGGCTCGTGGAGTTCTACGGCCTCCACCGCACAACCTTACACCTGCTTCCATATTGCATATCGCGGGCTTCAGAGTCCTTTGCGAGCTGTTCTTGGGCGCCGAGGCTCATTTCGCTGTGGAAGAAGCTGTTCGCCTTGTGCCCGCTCGTGGAGGGGTCGATATATCAAGTGGGCGGAGCCAACTATGGCGATCGCCGGACCGGATATCTGTCCGAACCCCAAAGAAGGCGTCCAAGACTGGCCTTCGTAATGGTTTTATATAGAAGATGTCCTCTACCGACCCTATTTGGATCGGCCTTCCCGAGTTCAATAATGCTCCTTTGAAGAAGCGCCTAAGCTCGGCGCCTACAGAGCTCTTTAGAAGGAAAATGACAGGACGCCCTTTACCCGGTGAGCCGGATAAGATTACTAGCTCATTCCGGACCGACCATGATCGGGTCATGGCCACATGCATCATGCGGTGGTGCAGCCGCTCAAAGATAGAGGCCACCCCATGGGATTTCAATGGGGAGGATGATGCCACCCGCGCGCGCCGTAAGGGGCCGGATCGGTTGCTGTTGCTCGACAAAGGCCTTGTATGCATTATACAAGGGAGAAGAGGAGGATTTCCTCCGCCAATCCACAAGGCGGATTTTCTATGTACGATCCTCCAAGCTGGGTAAGCGGACACTTCTTTATGCCCATCCGCTCCATATTCCCATAGTTAAGTAACTTATCTTGTGATTTTGACGCAGGAATTGCGCCGGGCCGAAGGATATAAACAGCCCACCTCCACAACCCGAGGATCCGAACGTCCTCGATCCGCCTCCCAAGAGGATCCGACATATCCGTGGAGCTGATCGATGGGGTATTTTACCAACCGAGCATTGATAATGCCTTGGTTGCCATTACGGCCGATTACCCTGAATATTTCCAGCCTCACAGTAATCGAGACCAAGTCCCAATACTTTGAAAATGATCCATCCGTGCTTATCTTTGATCACCGTGATATCAATGGTGTTTTGCAGGGGAGCCCTTGAGGCGGAAGGCCGAGCTCATGTGGCTAGCCAACAAGGGCAGCAAGGCTCAAAGAGTTGAAAAGAAGTGCGGTCCGGATTGAGATGTCTGGCGCCACGGTATGGCATGCCGCCTTATTCCCAGGTTTTATTCCCGGAAGGTATACTAACGCCAGTGTTTCTTCAGAAAAGAGCGCCGCCGACTATATCCGGAGAGGTTGCCAATCGAGCCTCCACCAGCCAGTGCTCCAAAGCCAGTCCGAAGCGGAGGCGAACACGAGGCGACGTTGACACCTTTGACAGAGGATGCCGACGGACTATCTGCCACCAATTCCGAGGTGGAGAGTGCCATGAATCACAAAGGCCGCCGGACTGTTCTTCAGGACGATGTTTCTCCCAAGAGGCATTGGATGCCTTCAATTCGGGAGATGCGCACTCGTGCGCTGCTCAAAATGGTCTAGCCAGAGCTACAGAGCAAGATGTGAAAGACATACGGTGAGAAAATTTGATGGTTATATATACCAAGAGTCCCCGAGACTTGAAATAGTTAGAATAACTGATTTAAGGATCATTTGTTATGCAGGATCTTACAAAAAGAATACCCAACTGTCCCAGAGCTGGAAGAGTGCAAAGCCCAACTTGAGGTCAAGACTAGCACTGCAGGGAGGCCAAGGAGACCCTCTAGTAATATACGCTCAAAGATAAGTATGTTGTGAAGTGCATGATGTGTAACTGACAATATCATTGCAGTTGGCGCCGGAGTAGATCCGCATAAGCAACAACTCTTGCGCCGTTAAAAGCCGGGAGAGCGTGCTTACGAGGGTGAGGCAGAGAAGAATAATCTCCAAGATGCCAACACCTACCTGGGAGAGGAACTCATGATGTTCGTGCTCAGCCGGCGGACTCGTGAAGGAGAATCGACGGCTTCGACGCGACATTTTTAGTAAGTGCTTGAACGAACTTTGAAAAAGAGTTCGCGAAGAAGTCGACTAACAGAGTTATGTCTCGAGGTATGCTCACAGGTCGCCCCGCAGAGGAAATGCCCGGCCCACGGGTGACCTTCTTCCCGAAGTTTATAACCGCATTTAACGAAGTTCGGCAGTGATGAAGGGCGCCGCCCAGCCTTGTGGCCATCTCTGCCTCCCTCGCCCAAGGCCTTGGAGAGCTTGCAGAGAGGCTTAAGGGAGCGAGCGACGCTTCCGATTATGGAAGATATCGCCTGCCAAAGGCGCCAGGAGGCTCGGACCATGGTGAAGACGCTGCACACGAAGGCTGACCCAAACCACATGGCCGAGGTCGGACCTGGGGGCCCGGCGGGAAGGAGATCCCTATGAGCTTAGTGTACCACCAAGTAGAATTGGCCGCAAAGTATTCCCAACAGGACTGTAAACTAGACAGCTTATTAGATGGTATTGAGGAGGAATACACCTAGTCAAATTGACTATGTAATTTAAGATGACATGTAAAAATGCCTTCTAGCCGATTGTAGATCGCTTGTCATGGCGGACCTTTTCGCTTCAACCTCGGGACCCTATAGTCCGAGGTGTCCGAATACCATCACGGCTATGTAAGAACCGGGTATGCGTGGAGACCAAAGCGTAGGGGTCATTAGTGCTTTAATGCATAAGTGCCCAACTAGTTATGTTATATTACATGGTTAGTAAGAAACATCTTCCAGGAGAATAGTTCCGTTAGGGGTTCCTTTCTCGGGAGGCATGCCTTAAAGTGCATGTCCGATCACGTAAAAAGCAGTAAAAGCATCCGGGGCGGATAAATAAATAAGTAAGAAATCATCTTTAGTTCACCGACCAAATATTCCCTTAAGAACGCTTAGCTTTCGCTTCACCCATTCGAGGTACACATCCGTCGACCCGACAAGAATAATTCCAGAGGTGCTCCTTTACCACCTAGCCGAACAATCGGGAACGAGGGGTAAGCACAGAGCCGTGCAACCCAGCTTGGCCAAAACTTAAGTCATATCAATGCATATAATGGTGAATAAAAGGTACATGCGAAGCATTACACATGTGTTAGGCATAAAGCTCAGAAATAAGCTTCGTTAAAGAAGCCCCAGTATAATGAGTGCGGATAGCGCTGGTGTGCGAACAATGCGCGAACGAGCCTTTAAAGGCTGTAAGAGAAAAAGAGGAGAAGGAGAGAAATATAAGACAACTAATGTGTAAAAATAGATGAGGAAGGAGACGAACTCGTAATCCGCGCTTAGGCGAGAATCTTCGGAGACGGGCTGCTCCATGGGTTCGCTCGAGTCGGTTATCCGATGCATCTCGCAGACGCAGACGCCCACCGGTCAGACTTGGTCGATAATAAAGGGACCTTCCCATTTGGGCTTGAGTTTGTCCTTTTTCTTGTCCGGCAGCGAGAACTAATTCGCCAACATTGTAAGTTTTGGCCTGCATTTCTCTTCTTTGATATCTTCGAGCCTGCTGTTGATAGAATGCGAACGGCTTTGGCCACGCCACACCTCCTCCAAGGCGTCCAACTGTCCCCGCCGACGAGCTCGGCTTCTTTCTTCGTACATGCGCACGCGAGGTGAGTCATGAATTATGTCGCAGGCGTAACTGCCTTCGCTACCAGATACCATAAAGAATGGTGTGAACTGTGGTGCGATTCGGCGTGGTCCGCAGCCCCAGAGTACGGAGTCGAGCTCCTCTACCTAGTGGCGTGTTAGATTCCTTGAGGGACCGCACTAATCTGGGTTTGATGCCGCCATGATTAGACCATTTGCTCGCTCGACTTGACCGTTAGTTTGAGGGTGATAGATCAAGCATAGTCGAGCTTGATGCCCATGTTTTTGCACCGTAGTTTGACCTCGTCGGCCATGAAGTTCGTGCCGCTATCGTGATGATGCTGTGGGGACGCCAGAACGGTGTACGCACCCGATATGAAGTCTATCACCGTCCGGATTCGCCGCCTTAATGTGCTTGGCCTCTATCCATTTGGTGAATTTATCCACCATGACCAGTAGGTATTTTTGCTTGTGGGTTCCTCCTTTAAGGGGTCCAACCATGTCAAGCCCCTGCACCGCAAAGGGCCGTGTGATGGGTATAGTTTGAGGGCGGTGGGTGGCATGTGGCTTTGATTAGCAAAGAGTTGGCAACCGACGATCGTTGGACTAAGTCCCGAAAGATCCGCCCGCCGCTTCCGGCCAATAAAATCTTGTACGGAAGGCCTTGCTTACAAGGGCCCGGCTGCGCATGGTGCCCGCCGAGTCCGCATGAATTTCAGCCGTAAGATTCCGCCTTCCTCTTTGGAGATACACCTTTGAAGGACTCCGTGGTGCTTTTCTTATAAAGCTCTCCTCATGGACTTTATAGGCTTTAGATCGCCGCACTATGCAGCGCCTCGCTTTGGTCCTCGGAAGTTCCCGCCGTTAGGTAGGCTAGGAATGGTTCCGCCCACGGGCAATGACCGCCATTATTACGTAATGAAGATGTTACTTCATTGGCGAGCCTCCAATTGTGTCGTAATGTTCGTGTCTCGCAAGGTTGTTGGGTCCGGCTGTTATTTCCGGACTCCTTCCCATGATACGGATGGCTTGAACAGCCTCTAAGAAGATATTGGGGGACGAATCGCTTTGCGCCAATGCGCGCAAGACGCTCCGCTGCTCGATTGTTTTCCGGCTATATGGTGAAATTCGAGCCCTTCAACCGAAATGACATTTTTAGGACGGCGCTGCGATAAGCTGCCATTTTCGGATCCTTGGCATCAAAGTTCCATTTATTTGGGATATCGCGAGGTTCGAGTCCCCGCGCACCTCTAGGCGTTGAATGCCCATGGATACCGCCATCCGGAGACCATGTAGAAGGGCCTCAGATTCGGCCGCGTTGTTGGAGTCCGATACATTATCTCGAGTACGATTGAACTCAGATCTCCGTTGGGGACGCCGTAACGACGCCAGCCCCCGCACCAGCCAACATTTTGGAGCCGTCAAGTGCATGATCCAGTTGAATATGTGCCGACTTTTAGGGAGTTCGCTTCAGTCCATTCGCGCATTTAAGTCGGCCAAAACTTGCGACTTAATTGCTCGCCGTGGCTTATAGGTTATGTCGAACGGGAGGAGCTCAATGGCCCATTTGGCAATCCGCCCGTCAAGGTCATGGTTGTTTATAATGTCATTAAGAGGTACTTCGGAGGCTACTATTATCGAACACTCTTGAAAGTAGTGTCAAGCTTCCGGATGCTATAAACACCGCAGACGCTATCTTTTGATAATGCGGATACCGTGACTTGCATGGAGGAGGACAAGGGACACGAGTAGACTGGTTTTTGAAGGGGAAACTTGTGTCCGTCCCGCTTTCGCTCGACAACGAGCACCGCGCTTACAACTTGATGAGTTGTGGCGATGTATAATAGCATTGGTTCGCCCATGTTGGGCAACGGCCAGACCGGTTTGTTGCCAATATGGCTTTTATTTCTTCGAGTCCGCCAGTATGCATCCGCCCACTCAAAGTGTTCGTGCATACGGAGGAGGCGATAGAGGGTAATGCCTTTTCTCCCAAACGGAGATAAAGCGCTTAGAGCCGCCACGCATCCAAATAATTTTTGTATTTGTTTGAGGTCCTTTGGGATATCCAATTGTGACAGAGCTCGGATCTTGGCTGGGTTTGCTTCAATTCCTCTACCGGATACAATGAAGCCCAAGAGCTTTCCGCTGGTATGCCAAAACGCATTTTTCCGGTTGCTTGATGTCATATGTTCGGAGATTATCGAATGTGAGCCTCAAGTCGCCTACTAGAGTTTCGACATGCTTGGTTTTGACGACCACATCATCTACGTATGCCTCCACTATTTTGCCGATCCGGTTTGCCGATATGTCCGAATCATGCGCCGATATGTTGTGCCGGCGCTTTTGAGCCCGGGGCATTGTGTTGAAGCGAATGGGCCGTATGGGGTGATAAATGCCGCTGTGCTTGATCATTTTCTGCCATCTTAATTTGATGGTAGCCGAGTATGCGCCGAGGAAACACAATGAATCGTAACCCGCGTAGCGCCGATAATTTGATCGATGCGGGAGGGGAAGGGATCCTTGGGCAAGCCTTGTTGAGGTCCTTGAAATCGACGATAGGCGCCAGATTTGTCCTTCTTGGTACCATCACCAGTTTGCTAGCCACCGATGTTTTATATCTATGATGAACCGCCCAATAGTTTGGCTAGCTCCTCTCCCATGGCTTGTCTCTTAGGTTCGAGAAACGCCAAGAGCCTGCTTGATCGGCTTGAATCCTTTTAGGATGTTTAGGCTGTGTTGGCCAGCCGTGGGATTCTGCATGTCTCGAGGGTGCCAGCAAAATGTCCCAATTTTTATGAGGAATTCTCAGAGTGCGCGCCTACATCGGGTTTAATTGTGCCCCAATGGAAGCCGCTTTTGTAGGGTCCGCTGGGTGGACTTGGAATTTGACTATTTCGTCTCGCTGGTTTAAAGGAGGTGGACTTGGATCTTTATCGAGTATCACATCGCCCTGTTCACCGTGGAGCGAAGGCAGCTTAGCCTCGGCCGCTAGGGCTTTTGGATAGTGCCTCAAGGGCTAGTGCGGCTGTCTTATTTTCGGCGCGGAGTGCTATGTCCGGTCACTAGCAAGAGTGATGATTCCGCTGGGCCCGCATTTTGAGCTTCATGTACCCATAATGGGGTATAGCTTGAAAATTGTGAATGCCTCTCGCCTCTAATAGAGCGTGGTATCCGTCGCGAACGGGCCACTTGGAACGTGACCTCCTCGACCTGTAATTATCCGGCGCGTCAACACCACATCCAGTGTGATTTTACCTGCAGCTCGCTTCCCGACCGGGATTATTCCTCTAAAGGTTGTGCTGCTTCGCCAATGCGGCTCCACCTATTTCCATTTTTCAAGGGTTTCTCATAAATGAGGTTCAATCCGCTGCCACCGTCCATGAGTACCTTGGTAAGGCGAAGCCATCCACTATTGGACCGAGGACCAATGTCGCCGGTGCTCGGGCTGTTCGAATTTAGGTTCATCACCGCATTAAAGGTAATAGCCATGTCACCCATGGATTTATTGTTGCTACTTGGTAGACTTTGGTAAGGGTGCAGAGTGTTCGCTGTGATATTGTTTGATGCGAAAGTCTCAAGACTGTTAATACGGCATCGGTATCCTTGGGCTGGTGCTCGTGGATGCCGGGTTAGAAGCTCTTCGCCACTTTTGGCCACCGCCGAGTATCCAACATGCTCTAAGGCTATGAGTTGGTGTGGCGCCTCTGATTATGAATTTTATAGGTCCGCTGAGCCATCCCTCCAAGACGGTTCCATGCCCCGTGGGGGTTTTTGTTTTTTTGGTGTTTAACCCGGTGATTGGCTTATAATGCACCCTTTTATTTCGGACTGGTTTGTATTCGGGCCGGATTGTCCCAAAATCTTACTTCGTTTTCCAGAGTTTCATCGCACAAGATTTTCGCATTATGGACGCCAAGTCAGCAAAGCGTAATTTCACGGCGACCTATGGCATTGAGGATTCCCATGTCCGCAATTATTGCGTAAGAATGAAATTGCGCCTTCCTCGCAAATAGTCCTTTATCCTGCTCATAACCAGGAGGAATCGCCCAAGAATGATGTACTATTTATTCAGTGCTCTTGCCTAATATTGATAGATCGCTATGTTCGGGTGGGTGGGTGGAATTAGATCCAAACCCCACCCAACTGAGGCTCAAGGGCCAAGGAGTTTCAACTTAAGCTTGGATTCTTGGATGTTGTCCATCGAATCCAGCCCGCTGTCTCGACTCTAAGTTCAGGTCTTGAGTGACGCCCTCCTCCGCTGGTATCCGCTTGAGGGATTGGGAATCCAGCGTAGTTAGTCCTTAAGATAGATGAAGGTTCTCCGATTGTTCCTCCACCACATCAACGTGATGGGTGACCGGGAGAGTTAATCTCTCGATCGGGTTTAGGCCCAACTGATCGTAGTCCGAAGCGACTCCTGTGATGCATGATGCGATCCAAGAGCTCGCTTAAAGAAGAGAGCTCCATCGAATCTAACTGCCGGCGAAGTTCCGAGTTGACGTGAAGATTGCTTTTGATGACCCGAGAAGTCATCGCCGAGCGGGCGGCCAAACATGCGGTCATAAGAAAACCGCTTAGCGGAGAGTTTGGCCGATAGCCAAAGCTCCTTTAGCAACAAAGCTGTCGCTTTTAAAGACGGATGAGGCATCCTTCCCGATGGCGACAGACAGCGGAACTCTCAATGAAAGCACCAATGTCGGTGTCAAACCGCGGATCTCGGGTAGGGGGTCCCGAATCTGTATGCCTAGGGCGGATGGTAACAGGAGACAAGGGACACGATGTTTTTACCTGTGTTCGCCCTCTCGATGGAGGTAAAACCCTACTCCCGCTTGATTAATATTGATGATATGGGTAGTACAAGAGTAGATCTACCACGAGATCGAGAGGCTAAACCCCAGAAGCTAGCCTATGGTATGATTGTTGTTCGCCCCACGGACTAAAACCCTCCGGTTTATATAGACACGGAGAGGGCTAGGGTTACACAGTAGTCGGTTACAATGGGAGGAGATCTACATATCCAGATCGCCAAGCTTGCCTTCCACGCCAAGGAAAGTCCCATCCGGACACGGGACGAAGTCTTCAATCTTGTATCTTCATAGTCCGTGAGTCTGGCCAAGGTTTATAGTTTGGCTATCCGGACACCCCCTAATCCGGACTCCTCAGTGTGTTGGGGACACAAGAGACTCTTTTGCTATTTTGTTGCAGGTTGTTTGAGAGAGACCATCTTCATCCCACGCCCAACGGATTGATAAACCTTAGGTCATCCACTTGAGGGAAATTTGCTATTGTCCTACAAACCTGCGCACTTGGAGGCCCAACAACGCCTACAAGAAGAAGGTTGTGTAGTAGACATCAGCAGCCCCTCGAGTTTGAATTGACTAGGGAAAGGGGTGGCGCCTTTCCTTCCCCCCTCCCTTCCTTCTTCCGCTTCTCCAGGGAAACCTACTAGGACTTGGAGTCCCAGTAGGATTTCCTCTCCGGCGCGCCCTAGGAGGGCCGGCCGCCCCTCCTCAACTTTATATACGGGCAAGGTGGGGCACCCTAGAACACACAAGTTTCTTCTTAGCTGCAAAGGCGTGCCCCCCTTACAGCTTATACACCTCGTCATATCGTCAGAAGCTTAGGCGGCCTCCTGCTACCGCTAGCTTAATCATCACCGCCACCACACCGTAGTGCTGACGAAAGTCTCCCTCGGCCTCAACTGGATCAAGAGTTCGAGGGACGTCATCGAGCTGAACGTGTGCTGATCGCGGAGGTGCCGTACGTTTGGTGCTTGGATCAGTTGGATCGCGAAGACGTTCGACTACATCAACTGCGTTAGTAAACGCTTCCGCTTTAGGTCTACGAGTATACGTGGACACACTCTCCCCGCTCGTTGCGATGCATCTCCTAGATTGATCTTGCGTGATCGTAGGAATTTTTTTGAAAATACTACATTCCCAACAGTGGCATCCGAGCCAGGTTTATGCGTAGATGGTATATGCACGAGTAGAACACAATGATTTGTGGGCGATAATAGTCGTACTTCTTACCAACAACGTCTTACTTTGATTCGGAGGTATTGTTGGATGAAGCGGCCCGGACCTACATTACATGACCATGTTTATGAGACTGGTTCTACCGACGTGCTTCGCACACAGGTGGCTAGCGGGTGTCTATTTCTCCAGCTTTAGTTGAATCGAGTTTGACTATGTCCGGTCCTCGTTGAAGGTTAAAACAACACACTTGACGAAAAATCGTTGTGGTTTTGATGCATAGGTTAGAACGGTTCTTGTTAGAAGCCCATAGCAGCCACGTAAAACTTGCAACAACAAAGTAGAGGACGTCTAACTTGTTTTTGCAGGCCATGTTGTGATGTGATATGGTCAAGACGTGATGATATAAATTGTTGTATGAGATGATCATGTTTTGTAACAGTTATCCGGCAACTGGCAGTGAGCCATATGGTTGTCGCCATTGTATGAAATGCAATCGCTTATGTAATTGCTTTATTTTATCACTAAGCGGTAGCGATAGTCATAGAAGCAATAGTTGGCGAGATGACAACGATCTCATGATGGAGATCAAGGTGTCAAGTCAGTGACGATGGTGATCATGACGGTTCTTTGGAGATGGAGATCAAAGGCACAAGATGATGATGGCCATATCATATCACTTATTTTGATTGTATGTGATGTTTATCCTTTATACATCTTATTTTGCTTAGTATGGTGGTAGCATTATAAGATGATCCCTCACTAAATTTGAAGGTACAAGTGTTCTCCCCAGTATGCACTGCTGTTAGCTCGTCGTGTCGGAGAGACACCATGTGATGATCGGGTGAGAAGATCTACGTTCACATACAACGGGTGCAAAGCCAGTTTTGCACACGAGAATACTCGGTTAAACTTGATGAGCCTAGCATATGAAGATATGGCCTCTAACACCGAGACCGAAAAGGTCGAACATGAATCATATAGTAGATATGATCAATATAGTGATGTTCACCATTCAAAGCTACTCCATCTCACGCAGATGATCGGCCATGGTTTAGTTGATATGGATCACGTGATCATTTAGATGACTAGAGGGTGTCGGATTTCGGGTTCCGCACTTTGAGGTTTGAACTCGGGTGCGCACGGAGATCTTTCCCTACCAGCTCACGCTGGGATCGGTTTGCAAGGGATCTAAACTAGGAGCGATGAACAGCACAAGAGACACAAGATTTATATCGTTCTGGGCCATCAACTGTGGTGTAATACCCTACCTGTGTGGTGTGGTGGATTGCCTCCGGCTGATGAACAATGAAGACAAAGGAAGAACATCCGCGAGGGCTGTTCTGAGCTGGTGCGATGGACTGCTTGGTGAGTCCAACCGCTATCTCTCTCTCTCTAGTGGGTTCGACCTTCTTTTTCTCTCCAGGATAGTTCTATTTATAGGAGGCCTGGCCCTCTTTCCCAAATAATGAGCGGGAAGGGCGCCAACAATTGGCCATTTTGAAGGGGAACATCTAGTACACTTATCCTCGACTAAAGTTGGTCTTCGGCTGCCAAAGGCTCGACGGTGACGCCGCCGGGCTCCACGATGACCTCCGCCCCGCCGCTCCGGTATTGGTCTTGTTGCATCAAGCGTAACCTTGCTCGATGCCTTGGCTCCGGTGGCTTGCCTTTGCACCAAAGGGGAAACGAGGATCAGACAGGCCGGGCTCCGCCTCGGCGCCTCCCCGATCTCGATCGCCATGGCTTGGGCCACGGGCACCTCGTGAGGTACCCCGCCTTGATCTCCGCCTCGTGAGCCCCGATGAGGCTGCTCCCGGGAAGGTTCCGTCGCCCCATGAGGTTGGCCCGCGAGGTCTTGAGCTTGAGCCATGAAGCGGGCCGCCTGCCTCCACTTGAGCCACGCCGGGCCGCGTGCAAGATGGGGACCCCTGCCCCAGGCCGACAGAGCCCCCGGCCCAAGGGTGCCCGGACTTGGCTTACAGAAGAAGGGGCAAGCCGCGGCCCAAAGCTCAGGGTTGCAACTGGCGATTGATTGGTCACGCCTTCCCCATGATCCTCGACAACCGCATGACTTGACAAGTCCCCGATGAATAAATGGGCATGATTACTGGGATTGTGGAGGCCATTGGCCTCCTCCGGCAAATTGGAAGGCGCAGCCCTTCCACCATCCTTCGAACCCTTCCTCCAATCCCCTTTGTTCCAGATTAAAATGGCCCATCCGGTTTTCGCAAGAGAAGGAAAGGCCCCGAGAGGGTCCCGACCCCCGCCGAAAACGGTTGCCCCGAGAATGAGGGCACCCGGCAGAGGCATCGAGGCCTCTGCACGAGGGGCCGCCAGCTCGCTGCCCTTGACGCCCATTGAGGGCCCCGGAGGAGTAGACGGACGAAGACGACGCCCCGGGCCGGCGGGTCATGGCGGGCTGCCCTCCCGGAGTCCATGCCGAGGGCCTCCCGAGGCTCGGCTCCATGCCGCCATGCCTCCTCAATCTTGGATTCGCTTTCCTCCTTCGCCGAGATCCCGCCGGGTTTCTTTGAGCCGTTGCGACGCTGGCTCGGCACCGACGGGGGCCGCTGCCCGGCAAGGTCTATGACCCGAGATCGGGCGATCGCCTGGTTCCGGAAAGGGCGCCTGGATCCACATAGAATACGGGGCGCCTTGATGTTCTTCGGTATTCGACGCGAAGACGCCTTGGGCTGCCCCGAGAAGGGCGGGTGAGATCGCCGGGGCGGACTAGGCTGCGTCACCCCCACCCGGCAACAAAGGCCGGGGGTCCAGCCGCCCCCGAAGCTTCGTGACTAAGACGAAGGACGACAGCTACGAGCCTCAGCCTGGCCGCGCCGGGAGGGCCGGGCGCCGCACCGGGCGCCGATCTAGATTTACCCGCCTGTGGCCATCGTGATGATGGCGCTCGGAGGCACGCGATGGCGCTCCAGGATTAATTTTATTTCCCATTCAAGTAGCACGGGGTAGTGGCCCGCCATGTTTTTGTGAATATTATATCCTTATGATGAATCGGTGAGATGCTTGTTTCCCCGCCCCCCCCTTTTCCTCACGAGGGCTTGGTGCTCCCAGGTCCCCCCCTGTTAGGCTTCACGTCACCGGTATGCGGTCGCTGCCGGGTCAAGGCCGGAGGTGAGCGCCCGAGGCCAAGAAGGCCCACTCCATGCCAGAGGTCCCCTTAGCCCAAGCAGCCTGCTAGGCAAGAAAGGTAGGGCTTGGTGAGAGCAAGAGGCGAGGGTTTAGCACGAGTCGGATCAGTTTTTGGACTTATCTTTGGGGTTTGGAGCGGCGCTCAATGAGGGCAGAACCATGGCAATTGGGTGTTGCGTTGGGTCTCCAGCTTCTTCCCTCCCCCGGGCTTCTTGATGCTTACGCCCTCGTGTCCCCCCGAGCGAGCTCCCACCGGATGGGCATGCCGGGTCAAGGCCGGGGAGGGCGGAGAGCCGAAGAGCCCATGAGTCGCGATGCTCAGCCCCCTTTCAACGGAAGCGGATCCGCCGGAGAGGAGGAGAGAAGGCTGATGCCGCCAACGCCTTCCGAGCAGGTCCGTACCAACCACAGGGGAAACAAGGTTCCCGTTACGGTTGCCACCAACCATTGGTCGCCCGAGGGAGGATCGGGGCACCGAGGGCTTGGTGAGGTGGCACTGGGGCTGCCGGCCGTGAGCTCACCCACCAGATTTAAGGTGTTGGCAGACCCCGGTAGTGTCGTGGCCCGAGCGAGCGCCCAAAGGTAGGTGTCAATCGAAAGGCGAAGGTCAAATGTTATGTATGAATAAGCAACCATCTAGATAGGTGGAGAAAGCACACGCCACCGGTCGCCCAGGCTTGGGATAATGCACCAGGGGCGCCCCAACAAGGTAAGTAAAGAACATAAGCAAAACGGATACCGCAGGATACCCACGAGGCCGGGAATGATGCAGCCCAGGGCGCCTCCCAAAAATGGAACTTGGAAAGGTGTCACCGATATGGTCGGGATGGGGGATGTTGAGGGGATGACCGGGTGATGAGGAAGCCGACCACGAGTCCTTCCACTGAGCCTGGAGGCCCGGGCACGGGGTTTCGAGAGCCATTCCATTCTGCGACCACGCGCTTGACCTTTGAGCCTTCCAGAGCCATCAACAGGCCGATGGAGCACTGCCCGCAGCCAAAGGCATGAACGTAGCCGTGAGGTGGACCTCGCAATGCCCCCGCGGAGGGCCATAGGCGCCCGAGACGGGGCCCCGCTGATCCCTGGTATGTCGAGCACGAGCCCAGATCCCCGGATTGGGGCCACGGCGAAGCGCCACCACAAACTCTTGACCCCGAGCCCCGGGTGTTCCTCAAGAACCCCGAGGTTTGTCCTCCTGCCTCACACCTTCCCCGAGGGAAACGTGCCTTGAAGCACGCCCAAGTGGTGCCCGAGCCCCACGTGACCTCGCAGGTTGGTGGCTCGCCAAAAGAGCCCCGAGCCCCCCCAGGAGGGCGCCGGGCCGCTCCTATGGCGAGGGTGGTTTTGAACAGAGCGGTCCTGCCACACCTCCCGGGAGGTGCCTTCCCATGAGGGCTTGGACCAGCGGCTTCTTCTTAGGGATCGCCGAAGTCCCCGCCCTGTGATCGGCCCATTGCTGCGCTTGAAGGCACGCCAAGAGAGCACATCGATCCCTTCCTCACAAGGCACCGTGATGACTCCTCCGCCTCGCATCTTGAGGACATTGTAGCCATGGTGATTTACGCCATGAACTTGGCCAAAGCGGGTACCGAGGATGGAGGGCGGCTAATGTGGGTGACGCAAGTATGAGTCGGGCGGAGTTGGCCGTTCAAGGTGACAGAAGGGAACTTGCCCTATCGGGACGGGGAGCCACCGACTCCCGAAAGTTGTTCACCGGGTTGATTGTACACTTGGAGATTGTTGAATGTCTCAAAGAAGGGACATTGAGTCCCGCCCGCCGATGAGGGTCCCGTGACTTGCACGCTGTCGATGACCGTGAGCAAAGCATGGGGAGGACTCGGGCCCTGGTTAACTTGAGCCGATCCTGAAGGAACGTGATAGCGCAACCCACCACCTAAGAGGGCGGTGGCCCAGGCTTGGGGAGGACTGCCACCTGAAAGCAAACATCTTGAAAAGCCAGAGGGGGGCCCCGAGCACCACCCAGATGGCATCCTGCCCCCGAAGCCCCCAGCCCCTCGACGATGATGGTCTTACTCCCTTCGGCCGCGAGGGGGAGCCATGTTGCCTTGAGGGCGGTCCTCACGAGGCTGGTCCTCCAACCTCCTCGCGAGGCTAGTCCTGCCCGTCCTCGCGAGGTCCCACGCCATCCTTGGCGAGGGCCAGTCTTCCCAAATGGCCCCCTCCTCCTCGGTCGAGCCCACATTGGCGACGGGCATCAGCCGATATGCCCTTTCCGCACGGCCCTAAGCTCCCGGCATTCGGGCTAGGGTGGAGGTTGTGGTATACGCAGGCCGCCCTTTGGATGACTGGCTGATCCCCCTTGCGGTGTCCTTTCCGCCGCGAGCACGGCAGCCCCTTTGCGCTCACGCCCTGACCTTTGGCCTCCTCTTCCGATCAGCAGCCGAAGCTCGAGGAGGGGAGGCGCTTCCTCACCCTCGGGCGAGGTCGCCAAGTTGAACAGCCCCGTGGATGCCAGGTCTTCATGCATTGCTAGCTCCTCCTTCATCTTGATGTCACGACGCCATCGGAGAAGGCTGGATGATGGCTTCTCCCACCGGGGATCTTGAGGCGGCGTTGGCGCCGGATGTATCCAGGTCTCCCCGGGCTGCTTGATGCGGCGATGTCGCCACGGCCGGAGGGATCAAAGTGCCTTGAAGTTGGCGGAAGCAGGGCGATTCCCCCGGAGGAGATCGCCGGAGCCGTTTGGAGCCAAGTTCGCTGCCCCTTGAGCGCCTATGGGGAACCAGTTCACCATGACCTTTTCGCCCCTGTGCGATGCCCACCAGAGAGCTGAAGGAACTTCGGGTCGGCAAAGGGCGAAGCGAGGAGGCAGGTCGGCTTGAACTTGCAGGCGCGCCACGATGGGGGCGGCGCTGCAGCGCAGGGCCACCGGGCTTCCCGATGCGGAGCTTGTCTTGTGGATTCCCACCGCCCTAGAGCAGCTTCTTGATGAAAGGGGGAGCGCGCCGGCCCCTGTTGGGAGCACGCAGCACCTTCACGAACTCCGCAGCTCCTTTTTGTTGCGAGGGCGCCGGGCGGAGGGTCTCGGCCCGGGCCACGCGCTTTGGAGCCGGTCCTTTTGGGAGGAGGGGCGGGGACCCCGCCCCCGCCCCCGCTGGGTGGGGCGAGGCAACGAGGGACGACACGGGGAGCCGCGCGCAACAGCCGGTGACGGCGAGCCACCGAGACGCTGCCGACAGGCGGAAGGGAGCCGCCGCGGGAGCGGTCGAGTTTCATGGGAGCGCGCGCGGGATGAAGAACCAGCAGGGCGAAGGAGGAGAGCGTGCGGCTTCGCCACCGGGGGATGGAGAGGTTTCGCTGCTCCGCCGTCCAAAGGGGCGGCAAAGCACGGGAACGAATGGGTGTCCGGACGAGCCGCCTCACTGAAGGGCGAGAGCCCGAAGGCTGGCTCATAAAGGCCCCATGGACACAAAAGACCCACCCAGCGGAAGAAAGATTCCCCACTTTACCCGGGCGCCAAATGTCGGATTTCGGGTTTGCACTTTGAGGTTCAACTCGGGTGCGACGGAGATCTTTCCCTACCAGCTCACGGTTAATGGTTTGCAAGGGATCTAAACTAGGAGCGGGAACAACACAAAGACACAAGATTTAAACTGCTCGGCCACCGTGGTTAACCCCAACGCCTCCAACGATCTAATTTTTGATTGCTCCATGCTATATTATCTATGTTTTGGGCAAATTTTTATTATCCACTTTTATATTATTTTTGACAACCTATTAACCGGAGGCCCAGCCCAAATTTGTGTTTATGCCTATTTCAAAGGTTTCAAGAAAAGGAATATCAAACGAGTCGAACGGAACCAAAAATCGGAAGTTATTTTGGAAGGAAACCCAAGGAAGATTGGATAGATGTCGAGATACGGAGGGCCACGAGGGTGGGGGGCGCTTCCCGCCCATGGGGCCCCCGGCTCCACCACACCGCACTCCATATATACCACGTCGAAAACTTCCGCAAAGATAGATCCGAGTTCCGCCACCAAGCCCCGAGCCACCAAAACCTCTCGGAGCCCATTCCCACCCCGGAGGGGGGAATCCATCACCTGGCCATCTTTCATCCCGACGCTATCCATGACGAGGAGGAGAGTTCAC